>CAVNYN010268622.1:0-10530 GCA_963692815.1 Nyctanthes arbor-tristis | reverse complement strand
CTCCACAAATCATTTCATCGAATAACCATTATTAAAATAGGTGGGGCAATTTACTTGTCTATTAGCGATAGATCAGGCCATATATCTTTTAACAAATTACTTTATGATTAGTTACGTGACTTGTACTTCAAATAGTGAGAAAGCTTGTGAATCATTCCATTGTGCTTGTTTAACCATTAATAAACTACATGAGGCCATTTACTTTCTTGTGAAGATAGAACTAGGCAATATCTCTTTTAAGGAATTATTCTGTGGATAGCTACGCGTCTTGTACTTCATATTGCAAGAAAAAATATCTAAGGCTATAAATCATTCTGTTGCACTCATCTAACCATTAGAAAAATAAAAGGGCTATTTTCTTATCCATTAAGGAATGAACAGGTCCATATCTCTTTTAAGAAATCATTACGTGGATAGTTATGTGTCTTGTGCTTTGAATAGTAAGATAACCTATCTACCTCTGTGAATCACTCTATTGTACATATCTAACTATTACAAAACTAAATGGATCAATTTACTTGTCCATGAAAGAAAGAGTGGGGCTAAATCTCTTTTAAGAAATCATTTTGTGGATAGTTAGGTGTCTTGTACTTCAAACAGTGAGAAAACCTATCTTACTCTGTGAATCATTCTGTTGAACTCATCTAACCACTAAAAAACTACACGGGGTTTACTTATCCATTAAGGAAAGAACGTGGCTATTCTCTTTTAAGGAATCGCTCTGTGGATTGTTACTTGTCTTATGCTTCAAGCAGTGTGAAAACCTATCTTACCCCATGGATTATTCCGTTGCACTCATTTAACCAATAGAAAACTCCATGGGGCTCATTACTTGCCCATTAAGGAAAGAACATGGATATATCTCTTTTAAAAGATCGTTACATGGATACTTACTCATCCTATACTTCAAATAATGACAAAAGCTATCTAACACCGCAAATCATTTCATCAAATAATTATTAGAATAGCTGGGGCAATTTACTTGTCTATTAACGATAGATCGGGCCATATATATTTTTTAACGAATTACTTTATGATTAGTTATAAGTCTTGTACTCCAAGTAGCAAGAAAGCCCATGATTCCTTAAAAGAGATGTTGCCCCGTTCTATCTGTTTTACTCATCTAACCATTAAAAAACTATAAAAGGGCTATTTTCTTGTCTATTAAGAAATGAACAGGGCCATATATCTTTTAAGAAATCATTCCAACAGTTATGCGTCTTGTGCTCCAAATAGTAAGATAACCTATCTAACTCTGTGAATCATTCTGCTGTACTCATCTAACTGTTAGAAAAACTACATGGGGTAATTTACTTACCACTAAAGAAAGAACGGGGCAATATCTCTTTTAAAGAATCATTTCATGGATAATTAAGTGTCTTATACTCAAGGACGTAGCCAGCACGCCGAACTACCCCTAGCCGAACTATTTTTTCCCCTAGGCCAAACATATAAAAACATATTTAAAAATATTCCTTTGAGGCCTAACCCAATTTGGGCCGAGCCAGGGATGAGGGGGACCCCCTGGTTCCGCCCCTACTTATACTTCAAACAACAAGAAAAACTATCTTACTCTGTGAATTATTCCATTGAACTCATCTAACATTAGAAAACTACACTAGGCTATTTATTTCTCCATTAATGAAAGAATATGGCTATATCTCTTTTAAGGAGTCATTATGTTGATAGTTAAGTGTCATGTACTTCAAATAGTGAGAAAAGCTCCGTAACTTCGTAAATCATTTCATCAAATAACTAGTAGAAATCCATGTGGTTCTATTTACTTGTCTATTAAAGATGGAATGGGCCATATATCTTTTAGCGAATTATTTTATAATTAGTTACGAGTCTTGTACTTCAAATAGCGAGAAAGCCTATCTAAGTTTGTGAATCATTCCACTGTACTCGTTTAACCATTAGTAAACTACACGCGGCCATTTACTTGTCCTTTTTAAAGAGAGAACGTGACAATATCTCTTTTAAGGAATCATTTTGTGGATAGCTACTTACGTGTTTTGTACTTCAAATAGCTAAAAAAACTATATAAGGAAAGAACGGTTTAAGGAACCATTACGTGGATAGTTATGCGTCTTGTGCTTCAAATAGCGAGAACACCTATCTAACTCCGCGAATAATTCTGTTGTACACTTGTAACTGTCAGAAAACTACATGGGGCAATTTATTTATCCATTAAGGAAAGGATGGGGCTGCTTCTTTTTTAAGGAATCTTTCTGTGGATAGTTACGCATTTTGTACTTCAAACAGCGAGAAAACCTACCTTACTCTGTGAATCATTCAATTGAACTCATCTAACTATTAGAAAATTACACAGAACTAATTACTCACCCATTAAGAAAAGAATAGGGCTATAACTCTTTTAAGGAATCATTTTGTAGATAGCTACTCGTCTTATACTTTAAATTGCCAAAAATCTATCTAACTCCACGAATCATTCTATTGAATAAAGATTAGAAAACTATGTGGCGCTATTTACGTGTCTATTAAAGATAGAATGGGCCATGTAATATTTTATGATTGGTTATGAGCCTTGTATTTCAAATGATGAGAAAACCTATCAAAATCCATGAGATCGGAAGAGCGTCAGTACTCGTTTAACCATTAATAAACTACATGAAACTATTTACTTGTCCTTTAAAGATGGAACGGGGCAATATCTCTTTTAAAGAATCATTTCTTGGATACTTACATGTCTTGTACCTCAAATATCTAGAAAACTATCTAGCACTACAGATCATTATGTTGTACTCATCTAACAATTAGAAAACTATAAGAGGTCGTGTGCTCTTCCGATCTATTAAGGAAAGAATGAGGCTATATCACTTTCAAGTAATCATTCCAAGCATAGTCACGTGTCTTGCGTTTCAAACAACAAGAAAACCTATCTGACTCTGTGGATCATTGCGCTAAACTCATCTATCCATTAGAAAACTACACTGGAACATTTACTTGTCCATTAAGAAAGAACGGGGCTATATCTCTTTATCGAATCATTACATGGATAGTTATGCGTCCTGTATTTCATATAGTGAGAAAGATGTCTAACCTCACAAATCATTTCATCTAATAACCATTAGAAAACTACATGGTGCTTTTTACTTGTCCATTAAAGGTAGAACGGGCCATATATCTTTTAACGAATCATTTTAGAATTAGTTACGATTCTTGTGCTTTAAATAGCGAGAAAGCCTATCTAAATCCATGATTCATTCTGTTATACTCATTCTAACCATCAAAAACTATGCGAGGCTATTCACTTGTCCATTAAAGATAGAATGGGGTAATATCTCTTTTGAAGAATCATTCCATAGATAGTAATGCGTCTTATACTTCAAATGGCTATAGAACTATCTGAGGCCACGAATCATTCCGTTGTATGCATCTAACTATTAGAAAAGTATACAGGGCTATTTACTTATCCCTTAATGAAAGAAGGAGCCCATATCTCTTTTAAGTATTCACTATGTGGATAGTTACATGTCTTGTGCTTTAAATATCTAGAAAAACTATCCAAAGCCACAAATCATTTCGTTATACTCATCTAACAATTAAAAAAATTGAACGAGGCTATTTACTTGTCTATTAAGAAATGAACGTGGCTCTGTCTCTTTTAAGTAATCATCCCATAGATTGTTACATGTCTTGTACTTCAAATGGAGAGAAAACCTATTTTCCTTCATGAATCATTCCGTTTAACTCGTCTAACCATTAGAAAACTACAAGGACTATTTACTTACCCATTAAGGAGAGATCGGGGCTATATCTCTTTTAAGGAGTCATTCCGTAGATAGTTACGCGTCTCATATTTCAAATAGCGAGAAAAGCTATCTAACTCCACGTATCATTTCATAGAATAACCATTAAAAAACTATGCATGGCTATTTACTTATCCATTGAAGATAGAACAGGCCATATATCTTCTAGCGAATTATTTTTACCTTAATTGAGAGTCAAGCTCCGTCATTGTGGCAACTCACAGACATAATAGCATGTATACATGTGTTTACTTGCATAACATGAATGACATGTTTGAAAGTTTGTGTGCGGGAATCTACTGAGTGTTTCTTCGAAACGCTCACCCTTTATTTCAAAACATTTCAGGTCCTGGAGCTAGTAGCGACTCGACTGGGAATGGCAATTGAGAAAAAAATGAATAAATGTTTCTTTATTAATGTTTCCTTTATTTTGGATAATTTTTATCGACATTGTTGCATTTTCAAAGTGGATTATTTTGATAATGATTCGAGCATTTGTTAAGTATTGACGATGGCTACCTTGGAGATTATTTATGCAATGTTATTAAGTTATTTTAAAAAATTTTAAAAAAATTCTGCACTTATTTATAGAATTGTCAGCCTTCCGCGTTTAATGAAGAAAAGTAAAAAAGTTTAGTAGCGTCTCGGGTGCTTAGAACTCAGGGCGTTACATATCTAACCATTGGAAAACTACAAGGGGCTATTTACTTGTCCATTAAATAAGGAAGAGGGTCATATCTCTTTTAAGGAATCATTCCATGGATAGTTATACGTCTTGTGCTTCAAATAGTGAGATAACCTATCTAACTCTGCGAATCATTCAGCTATACCTATTTAGCTATTAAAAAACTACATGAAGCTATTTACTTGTCCTTTAAGAAAAGATCAAGACTATATCTATTTTAAAGAAATATTTCGTGGATAGTTATGTGTCTTTTACGCTCTTCCGATCTGTGAGAAACCCTATCTTACTATGTGAATTATTCTGTTGTACAACTATACGGGGCTATTTACTTGTCTAATAAGGAAAAAACAGGTCTATATTTTGTTTATGGAATCATTCTGAGGATAGTTACATGTCTTGTACTTTGAACAGAGAGAAAACCTATATTGCTCTGTGAATCACTCCGTTGAACTCATCTGACCATTAGAAAACTACACGGGGATATTAATTGTCCATTAAGGAAAGAACGGGGTCATATTTTTTTTAAAGAATTATTATGTGGATCGTTACATGTCCCATACTTCAAATAGTGAGAAAAGCAATCTAACTCCACAAATCATTTTATTGAATAATATTAGAAAACTATGTGGTGCCATTTATTTGTCTATTAAAGAGAGAACATGCCATATACCTTTTAATGAAATATTTTATTATTAGTTATGAGTATTGTACTTCAAGTAGCATCAAACCCTATCCAAACCTATACATCATTCCACTGTACTCGTTTAACCATTAATAAACTACATGCGGCCATTTACTTGTCATTTAAAGATAGAACGGTGCAATATCTCTTTTAAAGTATCATTCTATGGACAACTACGCATCTTGTACTTTAAATAGCTAAAACTATCTAAGGATACGAATCATTCTGTTATACTCATCTGACCATTGGAAAACAACATGGGACAATTTACTTGTCCATTAAGGAAAGAACTATCACTTTTAACAAATCATTCGGTTGATAGTTATGCGTCTTGTGCTTCAAATAGCAAGATAACCTATCTAACTCTACGAATCATTCCATTGTGCTCATCTAACTGTTAGAAAACTACATGGGTAATTTACTTGTCCATTAAGGAAAGAACGGGGCTATATCTCTTTTAAGTAATCATTTCGTAGATAGTTACGTGTCTTGTACTTCAAAAAGCCAGAAAACCTATCTTAGTCTGTGAATCATTCCGTTGAACTCATCTAACCATCAGAAAACTATACGAAGCTATTGACTTGTCTCATTAAGGAAAGAATGAGGTTATATCTCTTTTAAAGAATCATTACTTGCATAGTACTTCAAATAGTGAAAACGCTATATAAATCCACAAATCATTTCATCAAAAAACCATTAGAAAACTGCGTTGGGCTATTTACTTGTCTATTAAAGATAGAAGGGGAGATAAATCTTTTAATGAATCATTTTATGATTAATGATGTGTCTTGTACTTTAAATAGCAAGAAAACCTATCTTACTCAGTGAATCATTCGGTTGAACTCATTTTACCATTAGAAAACTACACGGGGCTATTTAGTTGTCTATTAAGGAAAGAAAGGGGTTATATCTCTCTTAAGTAATCATTCAATTGATAGTTACATGTCTTGTAGTTTAAACAGGGAGAAAACATATTTTACTCCGTGAATCATTCTGTTGAACTCATCTAACCATCAGAAAACTACATAGGGCTATTTACTTGTCCATTGAGGAAAAAACTGGGCTATATCTCTTTTAAAGTATAGTTACGCATCCTATACTCCAAATAGTGAAAAAACTATCCAAATCCACAAATCATTCTATCAAATAGAGATTAGATAACTATATGGGGATATTTATTTGTCTATTAAAGATAGAATGGGTAATGTATATTTTAATTAATTATTTTATGATTAGTTACGAATCTTGTACATCAAGTCGCGAGAAAGCCTTTCTAAGTCTTTGAATCATTCTGTTATACTGATATAACCATTAGTAAACTACGCAAGGTTACTTATGTGTCCTTTAAAGATAAAACAGGACAATGATAAAATAGGACAATATCTCTTTTATGGAATCATTATGTGGATAGTTACGCGTCTTGTACTTCAAATAGTAAGGAAAAAGGCCGTGAATCATTCTTTTGTACTCATCTAACCATTGGAAAACTAGGCGGGGCTCTTTACCTGTCCATTCAGGAAAGAACGGGGCCATATCTCTTTAAGGAATCATTCGACCGATAGTTGTGTGTCTTGTGCTTCAACTAGCGAAATAACCTATCTAACTTAGTGAATCATTCCTTTGTACTTGTCTAAGTATTAGAAAATTACATAGGGAATTTACTTATCCATTAAGGAATGAACGGGGCTATATCTCTTTCAAGTAATCATTCCATGGATAGTTACGTGTCTTGTACTTCAAACAACGAGAAAACCTATCTTACTCCGTGAGTCATTCTGTTATCTAACCACTAGAAAACTCGGGGCTATTGACTTGTCCATTAAGTAAAGAATGGGGCTATATCTCTTTTAAAGAATCATTATGTGCATAGTTACACGTCCTGTATTTCAAATAGTGAAAAAGCTATATAAATCCACACATCATTTCATCAAAAAACCATTAGAAAACGGCGTGGGGCTATTTATTTGTCCGTCAAAGATAGAAGGGGTCATAAATCTTTTAACAAATCATTTTATGATTAGTTACGAGTCTTGTACTTCAAATTGTGAGGCTATCTAAGTCCATGAATCATTTCCATTATACTCATTTAATCCTTAGTAAACTACATAGGCTATTTACTTGTCCTTCAAAGATTGAGCGGGGCAATAACTCGTTTAAGGAATCATTCTGTGGATAGTTACGCGTCTTATACTTCAAATAGCAAGAAAAACTATCAATGGTCACAAATCATTCCGTTGTACTCATCTAACCATTAGAAAACAACAAGAGGTTATTTTCTTGCCCATTAAAAAAGAACAGGGTCATATCTCTTTTAAAGAATCATTTTGTGGATAGTTATGCGTCTTGCACTTCAAATAGTGAGAAAGCGTATCTAACTCCGCGAATCATTCCACTATACTCATTTAACTACTAGAAACTACATGGGGCTATTTATTTGTCCATTAAGGAAAGAACGGGCGATATCTCTTTTAAGGAATCAATCCAGGGATAGTTATGTACTTCAAGCATCGAGAAAACCTATCTTTCTCCATGAATCATTCCGTTGAACTCATCTAACCATTAAAAAACTGCACGAGGAAATTTACTTGCCCATTAAGGAAAGAACTGGGCTATATCTCTTTTAAGGAATCATTCAGTAGGTATTTACTCGTCTTGTACTACGCATAGATATTTACTTGTCTATTATAGATTGAATGGGCTATGTGACTTGTAACGAATTATTTTATGATTAGTTACGAGTCTTGTATTTCAAATAGAGAAAAAACCTACATAAGTCCATGAATTAGTCCTTTGTACTCATCTAACCGTTAGAAAACACTTGAGGCTATTCATTTGACCTTTAAAGATAAAACAGAGCAATATCACTTTTAAGTAATCATTTCGTGGATAGGTCTTGTCCTTCAAATGGTTATAAAACTATTAAGGCCATGAATCATTCCGTTGTACACATCAAACCATTAGAAAACTATACGAGTTCATTTACTTGTCCGTTAAGGAAAGAACGGAGCCATATCTCTTTTAAGACATCAATTCATGGATAGTTATGGGTCTTGTACTCCAAATATGAATCACACAGTTGTACTCATCTAATAATTAGAAAACTATACGGGGTAATTTACTTGTCCATTAGGGAAAGAACGGGGCTATCTTTCTTTTATGGAATCATTCCGTGGATACCTACATCTCTTGTGCTTCAAAACGCAAGAAAACCTATCTTACTCCATGAATCATTCCATTGAACTCATCTAATTATTAGAAATTTACATGGGGTTATTTACTTGTCCATTAAGGAGAGAACGGGGCTATATCTCTTTTAAGGAGCCATTTCATGGATAGCTATGTGTTTTGTGTAACGATAAGAAAAATTTAACCCTAATAAAACTTTGAATGTACGTTGAATTCCATTAGACTTGGACTAATTGATTCTAGCTTAACTCTAACTAGGCTACTCCCTTATCCCCAACTTAGTGCCCTGTTGCAACAAGAAAAACCTATCATATTTCCTCCCAAACTCTCAATTCCACTCACATTGGGACTCATCTCCCTTTTGATACTACATATACATCTACGCACATACACAAGAATACACACATACATTCGGCAGAAAATACACGACGCTCTTCCGATCCCAAGGTATACATACAACACACATACACAAAAATCGGCAGCCATTGCTGCCTCTCCTCCAAGCAAAACCGCAGCCGTTGTTCCCTCCCCCAACCTGCGACCCCCCATCTTCGTCGACCGAACACCACACCCGAGCCACACCAAGAACCCCAACCTGCCGACCAAACACCAATCCTCACACCATACCCGAACCCCGCCTGAACACATAGAACCCTCTTGAGCCCCCTCGTGCTTCTGACCGAACCCTCCCTCAGCCGCTGCGCCGGTGCACCACCACTCCTACTCGTCGCTCAACCCACCACCAAATCGCGACTGCCTCCCGGCGTGCCTCTAGCCGGATCCATCGAACCCGAGCCGCGACTCCCTTTTGTCGCTCAAGCCACTCCCCTCCTTGAACGAATCCTTCAGCCATCAAACCGCGAACCCTCTTCACCACGTGAACCTCTACCATCCGTCGACCTCGCGGTTTCCTTGCACCCAACACCCTTCCGCGGCCACCGCGCCGGTACACCACCACCACAGCCACCACTACCGTTCCCCCGATCGATCCCCCTCTCTTTCTCTGATTCTCGCTCCAAATTCAGACTTAGGGATTAGATATTGAGTCCAATTTTGCTTCCCAGGTCCCCATGTTTTGATCTGTGTCGTGTCAGCCCCTAGAGTTTGCTTGATGTTTTAATTAGTCTTAAATCTTTCAATTTAGCCGAGTTCAGTCCCTTCAGTTTTAAAAGAGTCTAAGTTAGACTAAAATCTTTAGGTCCAGTCAATTTTAATCCCTTGATTTTCAAAATACTCCGTTTCAGTCCCCAAAGTTCCAGTTTCATCAATCATAATCCTTCAGTTTTGAAACACTCTATTCTAGCACCAAATATTTTGGAAAATTATACTCTACTCCAAAACTTTTATAAATTCACATTTAAAATTCTTATTTTTATTTAATTTCAAAATTTCTAACTTAAACTATTAAATTTTGTAGACGAGGCACGAGAGTAATTAATCAATTTCAAGACTTCTGCTCAAACTTGAGAAAGCTCATTTGAGGTAGGTTCTTCTTTAGAAAAGTTATTTATTAAAAACATGCACATTATTAGTTAACTTATATGGTAATTATGTGCATTAAACTGCGATTATGAGAAGTATAAGATATACATGAGATTATTATGAAGAATGAGAATATTTGCTAGCATGAGAACTTGCATATTAAATGCATGAGAACGTGCATCTTGAATGTACGACATTATCTGAGAACTGAGATTCTATCCGTTTGAGAACTTAATTGCATGTTTATATGTGATGTTGCTGTCTAAGTTGACTCTTATATGAGCTGAACCTACTAAGTATTTCTATGAAATACTCACCCCTTTCATAATTTGATAATTTTCAGATCCTGGAGCCGGAGGCGCGTATGATGGTGGACATTGATTAAAGAATAGACTTTTATTAATTTCAGCAATTTTTAAGATTTTATTATCAAGACTTTATTCCATTTGGTTTGGGAATTGTTTTTATTATAAAGAATAGATTTTAATTATTTATTGAAATAAGAATTTCCGCACTTTACCGTTGGATTTAAGCAGCCATATTATTTGAAAAGTTGTTTTGAAAAGTTTTAACTAACGTTCCGGGTATTCAGACCTCGGGGCGTTACAGTTTGGTATCAGAGCCAGGTTTACGTTTCTGTAGACTTGAAAAAAAAATATATATCTATTGTTAGAATTCTAATTAAAATGGATAGTCGCAAAATTAAAGGCTCTGTCAACAAG
>CAVNYN010268620.1:1120-64798 GCA_963692815.1 Nyctanthes arbor-tristis | reverse complement strand
GTAGTTTTGGCTCGGTTTTGCACCGACTCAAACATCTCGGCACACACGTTAGCAAAACCCGTCAAGGCCTGGAATACTCGAGGCAATCCCATTTGCAGGCTGTTCAATGTCACAGACCTCGTAACACTGATTGCTTTTCCGTACATGGCCTTTTCGTCCTCAGCCTTTGCCCTTGACGCCTCTACAGCTGCTTGTTTTTCTCTCACCGGGTTCTTACTTAAATCACCGTAGGTGTCGGAATACGGACCGTACTTGGCCTCGAGCGATCTAAGCTCAAGTACCTTCTTTTCGTGCTCTTTGAATGCCGATTCTGACCTCTTTTTTTGCTTTTGCTCTTCAGCCCGTTGCTCTATAATGGCATGAATCACTGCTAAGAAGCTCTTAATTCCCTCTGCTGCAACTTTATCGGGAGCGTTTGTGATCGCGTGCTGCCAGTCGTCACAGAGGGAATAAATGGCCGAGTCTTGTACGGTTCTATGAACAGGTTTGTTGGTTACTTCGAAAAGGCTAAGGCGAAGCCAGCCAGTGAGGGACTGAATATAATCATGTTGCGATTTCACGAGGTTGCAGAAGGAGATGTGCCATTGTTGAGCTTCAACCTCAAGTTGTAGAGTTGCTTGTCGATGAATTTCAGAAGTGGGTTCCGTAGATGGAATGCAGTTGAGATACTTGAGTTGCTGGACGATGTCCATTTGAACTTGATGGCACTCGTACATCCTTCTCCACATATTCATCAACCTGCAAAATAGAGATGAAAAATTGACTATTAACTAGTACGGACCATCTTTAACAAGTATACCGCTATGCGGTAGATACCAACCGTAAGATTGGTGCGCCCCAAAAAAAAAAAAAAATGAAGTAAAAAATGCAGAAAGGAATAAGGTTGGAATGGAGGAGGAGGGGGAGGACAAAGGTGAGGATGGACAGACAACCATATATGACTTTTTGGTCACAGGGGAGCAAGCCTCCCATACAGTCAGCAACCAGTAACCCAATTTTTGCAAGTCAATCCTCAATTGATCTCTGATACGTAACCGACATACAACGTTGCTCATGTAAGTGTACAAGTACCCGCCGTCTCCCCCAAAACAACAGAATCAACAACCAAGCTAATTCATCTCTAGAATGAGTCACAATTTCTGGCCACTAGGAGCCGAATGAAATTTGTAAACAAGCATATTAACCTAGAATATTATGCTAATTCTACAATAGTACAGAATTAAACATTATATAAGCTAGCCATAATTTCATTCTTTTCCTAATAAAGTTTTTACCCACCAATTCGGTGAGGTACCACAAAAGCTTTTCATCAACAGTGCTTTGGAGTTTAGAGACTCATTCCAAAGCAATCAATCATTCTTTTAGTCATTTGATACGAAAGATTAACATCCTCATTTCACATACTAACCATCAACTCATATTAATTTTACAAAATAACGGGATCGATATAAAAGAGAAAATTACATCGTGGGTCCTCGAATTTAAACAAAGTTGCAAATAACCTAGGTCATTAAATAGTCTGCTCCTATGTTAAACCTTAATATGGCTTTCACGAGATTGATCATCATTGTTAAACCTTTGTGTACGAATCCTAGTGTCTTAGAGCATATCTAGTGTTGGGCGTAAAAAAATTGATATTTGGGATTTTTTCCCCGTTGAATTTGCAAATAGTGAGAAAGGGGGAATAAACCCATAATGAGGGATGAATTCCATAAATTCGGGGCCAAATTTAGACCTTTGTTTACAAATTTCCACCTCATGAAAATGGCCAACATGTGGGCCCAAGTAGGCTCAAGTGGAATTCTTTTTTAAAGTCATCGTCTCTGATATGCATGTGAAAATGAAAATCTATAGAGGGATCAGAGTTGATAACAAAATAAGGGGAGAGAACGAACCCCCTTATGAGATCAACAAGCTGTGGATAGAGCTCTGATTCTCGTAGTTTGACAATTTCAGCAGACGTTGTCTCAATGGCCTGTGAAGCAACCAAAATGTGTGATTCCAACTTCTCTACCTCTTTTTTTACCTTCTCCGTCTTAACATAGTCCGCCCTCTTCATCTCCAGCTTCCTTAGGTAAGCAGCTTTTTTCTCATGTTCTAACTTCAACGTCTGAGAATTCTACAACAATCATAGACAACGAATTTATACCGCCACATTCTTATTTCATGTAGGATTAGATAGCACGAAATTCTGGTCAGTCAAATCCAGTACTACGTACCAAACATGCAGGAAAAGATACAACTCAATGCCATGTTTTATTGGAAGATTGGATTGCTCGGAAATTCTTTCACTATTGACACATCTAGTATTATCAGAAATGATCAGGAGCCTAATCGTCTCACGTGGTGCTAGGGCCCAAATATGTCTCCACTATTGGTTTCATGAAACAAAATGTGGTTTCATGTAAAAAAAGCGTGTCATGATAATTTCTGCTAGTATTACATACCAAAAATGAAGCAAAAGATACAAATGAGTACGATGTTCTATATGAAGATTGGACAGCAGGGAAATTTTTTCACTACCACATACCAAACTGTCCAAACATACTATTGTCAAAGTCAAATCCGATACTGCGTGTCAAACATGTAGCAAAATATACAAAATTTAGCACCAAATCAGGGGCAAAATTGGAATATAAATACCTTGACCTCCTGGTAGAGTTTCTTTTCCCAAGCATATAACTTCTCCACTGTCGAACAATTAGAGGCGTTGCCATCCATTCCGCCGCTGCCTACATTATTTCCGACCGGATCCTCACAAAACTTCCCGAACGCACTCCATTTCGCACTGCTCGAGCCTCGTGTCCACAACAAGGGGCTCAAACTCTTCCCATACCTGTAATCCTTACCTGCACATTAACAAATACAAAAGTAAGCAGTAACATTACAAGTATTTCACTGCTAGAAAATGCTGCTCGAAACTTTCGACTCAATCGAGAATTACCATTACCGGAAGATCTTTGATCAGTGAAATTGCAAGAAGGGACCTCTAATAGAAGGGAGACTGGAGCACAGGCATCAGCTGCCTTGAGAAAATAGTCATCAAGTTCTTTCATGATCTCAACCAGATCTTTACTTTTTGTGGTGGGGACTACGGCAAGTTCACTACTCGCGGTGGTGGCGGTAGTGGTGGACCTCGCGGCGGCGTACTTGGGAAACCCACCAATGACAGGCGCCGGCGCCGGCGCACTCGCTACCTCAGAACCTGTGGTGGTCTCCTCCCACTCCTCCTCATCAACTGATCTTCCTCTATATGGCATAAAAGGGTCCCAGAAATCCCACCCGGAGGAAGACGGCGGTGTCAGCGGCGGAGGGGGAGGCGGTGGGTGGATGGCGGAGGAGCTCGTGGTCGTTGCTTCAGAAGTCGTGCTCATTGGAGCCGGAGGGGGTGGAGAAGGTGGAAGTGGGGGAATATGATGTTGTTGGTAGTGGTGGGGGTTGCTCAGGTGGTGATGGAGATGAGTCTCGCCGGCGGCGAACTGTAAAAGGGCGGAGCCGGTGGTTCTGAGTGACCGGAGATACATACTGTGGGCTGCTGAAAAAGCCTGTCTAGCCTTGACAAACTGCTTCATGTACTTCCTTCTAGCCTTGCATCTTGACACCATTTCTTGCCTCTCGATTCTTGAATAAAAGCAACCCATTTTCCTTCTTTTTCTGAAAATCTCAAAAAAATTCTGTTCTACCAGATTCAAGAAAACAAGAAAAGGAAAAAATTAATAATAAAAAAAATTCAATTTCCCATCTTGGGTAGTACTTCCTTCTGCTTTTCTTGTACCATATCTCTCTAGTTTCTCTCTCTCACACAGAAACACGTACATACAGAGTCGCCATGGATGGGGGGTGGTGGTGGAAGGAGTAGAGAGTAACACGAAACAGAGTTGTTGGGTAAACCGAGGCGGCAGTGAATTCTTGTACAGTGTGCCAAAATTCTATGGTATATACGAGATCACATTTTTTTATGACCGAAATGCCCCTCCAGACAGAAAACTATTTTTTTTGTAATAATATATGCCATTGTCACATGCAGAGTATCTTTGTCGACCCGACCCGGATGGTGCCTGGAATCGGTTTGTTGTACTTGTAGGAAAGAAGAACTGAAGAAGAAGATGGTACTTCGGAATATAAAGTGGTAGACTAGGGAGAAAAGGGTACTTTTGATAACTGCAGAATTCAACGGTCTTGGTTTCAAAATACGAGTTGACTCTGTCTCCATGTTACAAGGATCGTGATAATTTGGGAATTTACCGAAGGCGACTCTTCAATGTTTGCAAATTTATTCGATCTTATAATAAAATTTGGTTAGATTAGGAGGTATTTGATTCTTTATATGAAAACACATTATAATCTCTTCTACCATTATTGATTTGACCACTGATTTGATAACTGTTCATTTATAACCATAAATTTGAAATTTTTATTAAATCTCCACAACTCATTTCACCTCATTATAATTTCTCATTATAAATCAATTTAAATAAAGAGATTCAAACAGCCACTAATCACATTTACACAGTTGTTTACTTATATTACATTATATAGATCCTGAATGATTTCTATAGAGTCAGATTGAACTTTCTGTATAAAGTTCGACTGCTAATAAAAAAATTGTATATCTTGATGATTTGTTCTCGTTATTTTGAAATAGAAACAGATTGCTTATGTAGACTATGTATTTAGTGTTGGTTGTCTTACTTTTTTATTTCTTAAAGATATATGTGGTAATACGATAACAAATTTATAAGATGGATTCAACAGTCCGACTACAGAGCCTTATAATAAGAGATAGATTGATTACGTGGCGGAACGTGGGACAGTTTTTGTTAGGTTAGATTTTCGCCACGTAATCGATCTAGCCTCTTAATAGGAGCCTTATCTATCTCTTTAACAAAATTTTATAGATTCAATACTTCTCAATGACACGATGATACAACGTTTTTGTTTTTGAAGGGGAACCAGCACGACATTAGCTTGAATCAATAAATGATTGTTTTGGTTCGTCAATCTAATCTAATTAAAATAAAAAATGGCTAGTTTGTCATTTTTATGTGTATCAAATTATAGCCACTTTTTTCGCGTTCTGTGTGTTTAATTTTTTTTATTTTCTTAATATGTCATTATTTAATGTAAATTGCCGTATCAACCCAAATAAATAATTGTATATCTGAAAGAAAGTAGGATAGATATTACATAAGTAGCGGATTTAAGAATTTTATTTATACGGACGGTAACACAAAAAATTACAAAGTTAATAGAGTTAATATGAAAATTTTTAAATTTTTTGTATGTAAATTTTGAAAAAACATTTGGGCTGACACGGACCTAGGATTAGATCCGCCCCTATAGGAAAATGCTAAATGGAGAAATAAGATACAAAAAAAGTGATAAAAGTAACATGTGTCATAAGTGATTGGTGTTGATATAAAAGTGATGTGATGTATTGAAAAAAAAGATCGTGCCACGTGTCAATTTTGTTAAAATTTTTATAAATACTTTTATTCAAATATCACACCTTGCCCCTTGTGTACATTGATTAAAGTTTTTTTTTCCTTAATACAAAAGGGAAGATAGAAGACGTGGGGGAAATTAGGGGAGGGATGGTTAAAGTATAATAAAAATTACACATAACTCCCTTGAATATTTAACTTTTCAAAAATTAGGACATATTCTAAGTAGTTGTAACTTGTAAATGAATTTTACACGTCTTTTTATCTATACATTTGTCTATAGATCTAGAATTATTTTTCAGATCTAGAATTATTTTTCATTCTTACTTTGATCTAGATAACAATATTATTTTTAGCTTTCTCATAGTTGAGTGTTAATTTTTCCCCTTCGAAAAAAGTGATTACATCTATATCTCGGTAACAAAAAGTTATAGATGCAATCATGCAATACTGTATTAACTGCATACTATAGTGATTCTGAGCCAAGCATGCCAAGCATTGACATATAGTAGGATTGTGCATATAATCATGCCATGTATACATGCTTATGATCAAAATACACGCTTTCGACTTGTGACATAAACTGTCCTTTACAGTAATTTTAGCACATGGAAACCATAAGCATCGTGATTATGATCTAAAAGATTGCATAAAATTACTAGCAACATACAACGAACAATCTTCGAGCAATGCTCAAATGATATACGAATCCAATCACATAAATTTGTTAATTATAAGTAAACTATCATTTCGCAGTGTCACTCCAAGAATCTTGGCGTGCTCTAGACTTCAAATTCAAAAAGTGATGGCGTCATTCATTCGAGGTTCAATATCACTAATATGACAACATATACACAAGCTATTTGATAAACAGATAGAAATGAATGGTGGAGAAACAATAGATGGCCCCTTATAAGTTTTCACCACTAAAGGTATGTAAAACTGTGAAAATGAAAATTTAACTAAGGGTTCGTTTGACATTGATTATAAATCAAATAGTTTATAACACATTTTGAATTTTAAATTCTTAAGACACTTGTCAAATTCTCTCATTGACACCTCACCCCCAAAACACATCAAATAACAACTTTTCAAAATTTAACCAATCAAATTAAGCCACATGTCTTCAAACTTTAAATTTCAAAATATATTATAAACCAATCTAATTATAAACGATACCAAACGGACTCTAAAATAATTTATAGCTTTTGCCAAACAATTTGATATCATTGAATATTTTACTCTGTGTGGACTACAATTATGTGTACAGTGGCAGTGAGCCACCATAAGCAAATCTCTTAATCCAGAGGTCAAATTAGTCCATCCGTATGCTCACATCACATGCTGTGATTTGTACTTCCTATCCAAACCTACACATAACCAGTCAGTGATCTTCATGTTTGGTTCACTTTGTGAAAATAAAGCAGGGTTGACTGTCCTAACGAAAACTCTTTCTATTTAGAGGTTCGACCGTCCTCTTTGAAAGTTCAAGTTCGATCTTCCTTTTCAGAGCCCAATTATTTTTTCCATTTCTGTTCTAATTTTGAATTTAGAGCACGTTAATAGATAGAAATGGAATTTTCAACAATACCAAATTGGAGATTGAATCAACAATACCAAATGCTAAAAAGATTGGAGAGAACTCTAACATGAGGGGGATGATAAAGATAAAAATGGAATTTTCATTTATTCTTGTTTCATATATAATAATAAATGCAAGCTTAAATTAATTGGAGAAAAATCTCCACTCAAGTGGATATCCCTCCCTCTTCCTCTTGAGGAATGATGATAATTAAGGAGAATAAGTACATCTCCAACCTAAATTTTATCATAATAAACAATTAAATTAGACTAATAAACTGAACTGAATTAGCAAAATGTCAATGTTATCAGGCCCTTGGACTCAAAGACAGTGTGATGTCTTGGAAAACTTTCAACCTTTTATCAACCTTCCTTTGAGGAATTCCAGCATCGTTAGCCTTTCTGGTTTCATTTTCCGAACCTAAAACGGCGGCTATTATTGCATTCTCAAACTCCTCACTGTCTGGAAGCATGTCTACCCACTTATCTTCTGGTTTTTCTGGGGAGGAAGCCGGCTTTCGCAGTTTATTTTCCGGCTCTGCTGATGGCACGATCATTCTGTTCAAGCCAGAATTTGTTGCATTTCCTGACCTTGTTCTCTTAAGACTCTCTGAAAATGGTGTAGCTAATTTTGATAAATAGAATGGTGGTGCGTCGATATTGAGCGAATTTCCCCAAGAAATGGCTGGTTTGACAACTTTTTGCCCCAGGGGAACTGCCTGATTTGTTGTTAAGATGTTAGAGCTGTTGATATTCTCATTTGGGAAGTCGTTTTCGGGTTTTGAAAATTTCTTGATAGGATCCTTGCAGGGCTGAGGCTGCCAGATTGCAGAAGAGCCAAGAAATGCATCAAACAGCTTACTCTGCTCGATCCGATCACCTCCCTTGTTCATCAACTCAGATTCGAGATCTCGTAGCATTTGTTGCGCTCTCTCGTAGGCCTTGAGATGGGAATCGACCCCTCGAGGGCCGTCGGCCATTGCTGGTTTCACTCTTTTAAGAGTCTCTTTAGCCTCATCTATTCTCCCTTGCTTCATCAAACAAATGCCCAAATTACACATTTTGTTATTGTCTGGTGAAATCAAAAGTGCCCTTCTGTAAGCATCCTCTGCTTCAATGTAGTTGTTTTGCTGCATCAATGCCCAGCCTAAGTTCCCCTGCAAAACACCCAGAAAAGAAACAGAAGTTCTTAAATTATTAACTCAATTCCATTCATCATAAGATTAAGCATTCGAAATTCGTTCTTATTCAATTAGTACCAGCAGTCGAGTGGCCTCTTGCTCTACCGAAACTTGAAACTTTTTCCCTTGAGACCTTGCGGTCTTAGTCCGCTTCCCGTTGAAAGCCATCCCTTGCTGAATTAGATACAATTTGTGCCTCAACAGTGCTATTTGATCATCCAATCTTCCACATCTCTGCAATCACACAAATTAATCACACAAATTAAACGATTAATCCGGTCGAGTGCTATCCATCCCGATAGAATTGAAGAGGAAAATTGATGGTTTTTACCTTGTAAAGATCTACTAGGATATTGTCAAGAGACTCTTGAGCTTGATCTGAACACCGATGGCGCAACGACTTGATTGCCTCAATGGCTTCATCGGCCCGATTTTGCTGCTTCATCACAATGGCCATATCTTTAAGAGCACTGTCGACTCTATCTCCGGCGTTAATTGCCGCCCAAAACAACGGTATTGCTCTCTCGGGATCCTTATCCACTAACTGATACACACAAGAAACACCAAGTCAAGATAAATTAATCAGAAGGGATCAGCCCAATATCTTTATTAACGAGAAATCCAACTTACTTGAACATTTTTTGCTCGGACATAAGGGGTGTCACCAACTGGGACTTTGTGGGCAACATGAAAGGACTCGGATCTAGTTCGGGAGATCCCGAGTGGCTTAGCAGGCGAAGAAGGGGCAGATTTAGTCGGTCTGAAACCGGGAGGTGCATTCCACATTTCCTTCATCATCTTTCTCTTCAATTTGGGATTTGAAGAAAGAAAAATGGGATCGGAAGAAATTGTGATGAGTTGCAGAGAGCAGCAATGGAAGTTGAGAGAATTGCAGAAGAAATTACAGAGAGGGAGAAGAGAGAATGCGGGACAAGAAGGCAGGATTCTATTTTTGAATTGGATATATTTGAATTTTTCGCCCGTTGCAAGTTACCGTTTACGAAACTAGCCGTTGTGCCTCTTTCGTCAACGAAGTAAAAAATTTTATTTTCCGTATCCAGGCATTATTTTCTGATTTATTTCAGTTAGCACTCTGATATCTCGCTCTCATAGTATAGTTTTCATTTTTGTACTTACTAAATTTTTTGATAAAATTTTATTTAACTTTTGGGAAAAAAATGTAACTTTAAACTACCAATAATTTTGTAGCGCTTCTAGATATGCCTTTTACTAGGGTTTTAACACTTTAGTAAAAATATATGTGTTTAGTTGTGGTAAAAAAGCAGTTAATACTCTAAAAATATAAATTTTTAATTTGTTTCAAATAGGAGACATTTTGTAGCACCAGGCCACCAACACTGTTTCTGCCGCTCTCACGGGGTGGCCATACTTGTATGGCGGGGCACATCTCGTCTCAGCGGTAAGTATGCTCTATTGGCTATTGTCGCTTGAAAATATTTTGTTTTAGAAATGTTTCTAGGCATTAAAATTTTTATTAAATTAATTAAGTTAATTGGGCCGGGTTAATTTTACTAATATATTAAATCTTAAATAAAACAACCAAGTCTTGCAAGAGCCTATTTAGTGATTAAAGGCTCAGCCTAATTAGTGGTTAAAGGCTCATTCTATTTATTTTAAAAACTAATTCTAAAGCCCATTAGACTTTTCCAAAATAAATTAAATGAAAATTAATTATTTAAAGGGTATATAAATACCCTCACTTCATTCATTTCACAAGGAAAAAAACAAGAAGAAAAAACAAGGAAAATTCTCTAAATTTTTCTAAGTCCTATAAAACTACAAAACAAAGTCCAGAAAGAAGAAAATCCATAAGCAGAAGTCAAGAAGAAGATTTACAAGCTAAAGTCTTCAAAGTTCTTCATCTTCTTCAAGTCGAAATCAAAGTCTTCTCCACATGAAATCCAAGGTTCAAGTATTCAAAGCTGAAATCGTTAATCAGATGATTTGCAACCTAGCAGTGACAGAAGTATCAATCTACTTCATTTTCTTAAAGTCTTGATTGATAACAATTTTTGTATTATTTATTTTAATACATGAAATTTGTTGTTACAATGCTCAAATTTAGATTTTTTTGAAAAGTAAGGAGCAATAATACATATACAACAAAAATGTACAACAAATTAGACGAATATTCATGTTAACTCGCACAACATATTACTTTTTCATGAATAATTATCACATGAACCACTTGTGTGCTTGTACAATTTGTTGTATATTTTGTATCAATGTCATTTTCCAAAAGTATATACACGTTTACAAAAAGCTAAAGTTATATGGAAAATCTTTGCAAAATATCTATTTGTCAATTGGCCCTTCTTGTAATTTCCTTGTATTAATGAAATCCTTATTAAAAAAATAATTTAAATGGTTATTTTAATAAATTTTATTGTTTATTGAAATAATTTTCTTAATCATGAAGTAAAAGATATGAGGTGCGTGGGAAATGACAAAATGAACTTCTGTTGATAACATCAGGGCGAGCAGGCAAAAAATTCCTAAATCCGCTTTTGGATAATGCATTATTATAAAATGAGTAATACTATTTACCTAAACTGAATACCAGTCTCTAGGACTTCCAGTCTAATTGACATTACTACAATGGGGAATGGATGGAAATGCATGTGAGCATTAAATTATTCAACAACTAATAAGAAAATGATAACTATATTATCGGTGCCCAATCTAGATAAATAACATCATTCTTATAAAATTAAAGAACTGGAGGCAATACAAAAAAATATCACAATGATTAAAGAAAAGATGAGAGAGGAAATTTATGAAACAGAAACAACTCAAGTTTTGTCACAGAGACCACATTTTTATATATAAAAGTCTTACAAACAATCCCATCCGCATATATTGCAAAAAAAAAAAAAAATGTTGTACACTTTTGTTGGGGGGAAATTTTATACACTTTATTTGTACAAGAAGTTGAATAATGCTTTAAATTTTTTAAATAGCAAGATTCCCATGCACAAATAAAGATGAGAACTGCAGTGTGATGTAGCTTTATCGTTGGAACAAATTATTCACATTTTGACTGACGGCTAGTAACATAAAAATACAAGAAATCACATGTGATTTCATATAGATTAATTAATGATGAGGCAAAATAACCATTATAAAATACTTTATAATAATTACAATATACCACTTGGTAGCCAACTTTAAATCATCCAATTACATATTTAATCACCCAGTTATATATTATATATTTATACATTATACATTATATATTCGTCCTTTTGTATGTGTATACATTGTACCATTAATAGTCATAATAAACAACTTGCATTTATATAAAGTTGGAACAAGTTGATGAATTCAAAAAACAAATTTTTCTTCTTCATTTTATTTCCTCCTACAATTTTGAGAAGAATTCGAATAATTTTGATTTGGTGAAAAAACGATCAATTCTTGGCCGTTTGTTTGTTTACAATCCTCAATTAGCAACAGAATCAATCAATTCCTATCCTTTCCTTTGCTTGTGTTGTTCAGAGATTCGATGCTTTTCCAATCCCACACAGCACTCCAACCCTCTCTTCCTCCATAGAATACAATGTATAAATTGAATCTTTTATGAATATGAGTCATCCACTGGAAACCCAAAGAAATTGAGAAAAAAAGAGAGAAACAGAGAGGTACTTCAATGGTGGACAAAAAGTATCTAAAGGAGATAGAGAAGGCTCGAAGAGACCTTAGATCCCTCATTTCTAGCAAGCAATGTGCACCCATCATGCTCCGATTAGCGTAATTCCTCAACCCCTCCGTGTCTTTTTTCGTCTAGTGTGCTGTTCTCTTGAGTTCAAGTCTCGACCTGTCTTGTCGATACACAGGCCGAGCAGGTTAGGATCGAGTCATCACATTGCTAGTAAAAATTTATAAGTACTTTGAACACTCAATCATTACGAGTGTTTTCTAAGAGAATGAACGCGTTTGACGAGCACCTTGAGCATTCTAGAGAACATATAAGTACCTTGGATACTCTGCAGGTGGCATGATGCGGGAACTTATGATGCTAAAACCAAGACGGGAGGGCCAAATGGCTCCATTAGGAACAAGGTCGAGTATAAACATGCAGCAAATAATGGCCTGAAGATTGCAATTGATTTATGCGGTAAGTCTTCCATCTACCTGAACTCTCAAGCATCCAACATCTTTCTAAAAGATGGGAAAATTTTCTAGTATTCCAATAGTCTCTGTACTCTTGACAAAAGAAAATAAAACAAGTGTAAAGTATCAAGTGCCAGAAACTTCTCCCTGAAGATGAAGTTTATAAATTCCCATGTCCTTTGCCCTCTTGAATGCAGAGCATGTTAAAGTTTGCTGAGAAGGTTTGTGGTTTCTGATTAGTTTCTGCCTGTTTTGAGAACAGAGGAAGTAAAGGCTAAATACCCCAAAATTACATATGCTGATCTTTACCAGCTTGCTGGGGTTGTAGCGGTTGAGGTCACTGGAGGCCCGACTATCGATTTTGTCCCTGGTAGAAAGGTAAACATATATTTCAAACAGGTGCTAAGGGTTCTCTGTATGTTAACCGCTTCTGCACTTATATTACATAATCCTATCCATTTCATTAGGATTCGGCTCAGTCTCCTGAAGAAGGCCGTCTTCCTGATGCCAAAAAAGGTTAGCAAAATATGCGCTCTACAGAATAGATTACACTCTAATAGGCTGAATGTGCTTTGTGTATTGTTGTCTCACTGCACCCATTTGTAATTGTAGGTGTTTCCCACCTAAGGGATGTCTTCTATCGAATGGGTCTATCAGACAGGGATATCGTAGCACTATCGGGTGGCCACACACTGGTATTCTCCTACACATGCATCTGAGTACTAGTTGCTAAGTGTGAATAGACCTACATGATATTGTTGGTAAATGATTTGTTACAGGGAAAGGCTCATATTGAAAGGTCTGGATTCGAGGGCCCTTGGACGAAGGAGCCTCTGAAATTTGACAATTCTTATTTTGTGTAAGACTTATGGTTTCTGGAATTAGAATTCTTCACAGCATGTACTGCTACTTGATTTGTCATTGATGAATGAACAATATGATGAACTAGGGAGCTTCTTAGAGGAGAGACTCAAGGTTTGTTAAAACTTCCTACCGATAAAGCTTTGCTGGAGGATCCTGTTTTCAGGAGACATGTCATCCTTTATGCTAAGGTACAGTAGCTAGCATAAAAAAACACGTCGGGTAGAGCCTTACCCTATGGGGTTGAGGAGTCCTGGCTTCCTGGTCCTGCCGTGTCAAACACCCAATCAGACAAGAAAACTTACCTTTTGGGGAGAGGATTCGGATAGTTAGACCCATGATTCCATTTTTTGTGCAGGACGAAGACGCATTCTTTAGAGACTACGCAGCCTCACACAAGAAGCTGTCAGAGCTGGGATTCACTCCACCTTCGTCTTTCTCAACATTAGCCATAAAGGCTGGCAAAACTGCTTGTGCAGCAGCAGTAGTGATCTTGAGTTACTACTTGTATGTAATAATAAACAAAAGAGTCAATTAACACTATTGGAACAATACAGAGATGACAGTGTGCAAAGATGATACACACAAATCTAGATGGTTCCAAGACTTTGAACATGTAACAATACTGTACATGTAAATGCAAAAATATTACATGTTAGTACTTCATTAATCTAATTGCCGTCCTGTTCTATACATGAAATCTTACACACATCTTCTATTTATTTGTTATTATTTTTTGCCTCTCTTTTCTAATACATTTTCTTATTCTTCCTCTATATAAAACCACTAGTACTAGAGCCGTTTAAAGATATAAAGTCAGGCTATTCTCTTAGTTAAGGAAAGGATAGTGGACACCATGCGTTTGCAGTCAATTGGCTTTGTAAGATAAGCATCCATTCCAACTTCCAGGCATTTTGCTTCGTCGCAAGACATCGCATGAGCCGTAAGTGCAACGATTGGGATGTGCAAACCCGTTCCCAATTCTGATTTTCTGATTGCCCTTGTTGCTTCGTAACCGTCCATCTTCGGCATCTGCAATTCCGGCAGGTTGTAAAATTTGATTCTAGTGATAATGACTCCACAAGAAGCAGAATGATACAGCAAGACTAGTTTAAAAGCCAACTCATCTAGAAGTTTTAGTGAAAGGGAATGTTTATTTATTTACTTTTTAGAAAAGGTATGTTAACTTTTAGTTTTTGACATCTCATGGAAAGCAAATACCAGATTCTTATTTTTATTTTTATTTATTTATTTATTTATTTATTTATTAAATCAGAGACCTAATGCGTGGAAAATTTTCATTAGTAGGTAAAGAAAAGACTTGAATTGGAGAAATGGTGCCTACCATGTTAAACACTTCACGTAAAAACTTAGCTGTTATAAGGATAACGCAAGTCGTAACATCTATGCAAAACCAAAGATAAAAATGTTGGTAATACAGAATTTATAAACTTACTTGGCAATCCATTAAAATCAAGTCATAAGGCAATCCCTGTGTTTCTGTAGCTATCAAGTTGCCATCACTTAAGTGGGACTCCTTGCCATATTCATTTGAACGAGTTGTATATTTCAAAGCATCAACAGCCTGAACTCCATCTCCCACCACGACGACTTTGGCTCCCATTCTCTCCAGCATTATGGTTGCAACTCTCTGGAGTACTGGTGTATCTTCTGCAAGAAGTATACGTAGACCCTCAAGAGATTTTCCTTCACTTACTACCTTGTGTGAGTGTGCGCTGCCATTTTCTTCAGGACAGGATCTCCTCCAATGTTGTTCCTTAATTCTTCTTTGACTGAGACCATCCATATCATGGGCATCCTCTTCAACATTTGCTTCAGTTAGGTCATAAGAGCCATTACAACGTTTTGCACACCGCGATAAGTATGCCTCAGAGAAATGCTCGCTACTCATTTCTCCACCATGAGACACATTTATAGTAGTAGAACTTACTTTCTCTGACTTGTCGAAATCATCAGAACTGACAGAAGTTGAGCAACTGGCGTCAATTTCAAGACATTCATGTTGTTCTCTCTCCACTACTGAATCTGGGAAACCATTAACATTATTTTGCAGCTGAGAATTTCTGTCCCTTATGACAGCTTCTAAAATCTGAATCATCTTTGTTTTATACAGGGGTCTATTAAACATCAATAGATGCCCTCTACTACGGAGTTCTGTCTTAATGGTGTTGGAGCTGTCATGGTTTAAGATCCATGCAAATTTAACTCTGCCAAAGTATCTGTGAAGAATATCAAGTTGTTGCTTCCATATCTCAGTGCTCAAGTCGAGCAGTCCAATATCGATAATTATGACAAAAACTGAGGCAATACCGGTTTCCAAGTTTGGTTCTTCCGGTTCTGAAAGTGAATTTTGTGTAAGGCTTTGTACTTTGAAGAGTTCCTGAAGATTTTGTGTCAACTGATTCCAATCAGATGCTTCATAGATGCATGTCCCATTTTTTTGTAACCATTGGCTCATAATTGTTCTGGTCATCCTGCCATTAAGTGCAAGCAAAACCTGCATCCAACTCCACTATTAAATAGTTGCTAGGACTTCTGAAACATATGAGATTTGCAAAGATGCAAGACACAATAGCTTTTAAAGTGGGACACTAGACAATCGTGATATTCCTTAGCATAGAAAATTACCGAGTCGTTTAGCGTTATTACATTTATCAGCAAAATATAAATGTTTTTGAGTGTACGATGAGAATTTGGAATGTAAAGGTATTCTACTCACAGTTAGGTTGTGTTGTTCAAGATTCGGTAAGTACTGCTGTTTTGTGATCTCTGCTGGTGCGCCAAGAACCAGATACAGTTGCATTAGAGTTCCTGGTCCATTCTTCTTTATCACTTTGATTTCTCCATTCATATTGTTGACCTGTTAGCAGTAGTATCATCATTATATAGAAGCAAGGGAAGCAGAAGGATATAAATTTTCGGCAATAACTTCGTGCAACACATTACTAGTTTCTGGTATGTGGGCGCTTGTTTGGCTAAATTCAAAGTTAACTACAAAGGATAATTTTCTTGTAAGTATGCATGCCTCTACATATTTAAAGGTTGCTTAGGCTTCAATGTATTCTTTCTCATGCAGTTCACAGAATATCTTATCTTCGATGTATAACTCTGAATCCAAAGATTTGATTGAAGAAATCGTTCAACTTACCAAGGTTCGTACTATGCACAGGCCGAGGCCAGTGCCGCCGTGCCTGAAAATAGAAGAAATGATCAGTTATATTGTTTCCCAGAGCTCCAGCTCTAGCTGATTTTATCACTTTCTTTTATAAATAAAAATATTTGTAAAAGAGTAAAAATGACTCTTAATTATGCTTCTCAACAGACAACTGTTGGATCTATCAAATGCTTACAATCGAGTTGTTGAGGGATCAGCTTGCTCGAAACTTTCAAACACAGATTCCCATTTGCTTGGATCAATCCCTGGAGAGAAATACAAAGGTCAGACAAAGAAGTGACTAGAAACAATATTCATTACATCTCGATAAATTTAGGGTTATTCGTTTATTCTTAGGTAGCTGAAGTTTCATACCACAACCACTGTCATCGACTTCAAACCAAAGAATAATTTTGTTATCTTTCTTGGATGATCTCTTTCCGTGCCATCCCTGCCGCTTCAGTTTCATCTTTTGTGCCCACCAGGAATCCATCTGATTCGAAGAAACCTTCCTTGCCTTACAGTCAGTGTCTAAATTCTCACACCAACCCCGCAGAATGACGTAGCCCGCTGTCAGAATTTGAATTAAAACTAAACACAGAAATACTAAAATGAAAACTTCCATTCTAACTCTCCGGTCCAATCTTTGTTAAGTTAATATTACTTATTTATTATTATTATTTATTTATTTATTATTGTTTTTCCTGAAACATCACTGTAATATAAATTATTATATCATGTCCAATGATCTCAATCAAGGACTTCCTATTTGATTGAAAGAATTAAGAAATTTGAGTTTCCCATTTAAAGCTGTGACAAAGTAGTAAAGGTAATTCGTCAAGGAAAAACTCACAGGTCGTAAATTTGATAGAATTGTTGATCAGGTTCGCAAAAATTTGAATAACTCTACCAGAGTCTCCTTGGACTACTTTGGGCATATCATCTGTAATTGAAGACCACCAATGATAATGTGGAATTAGAAACTCACTAAAAGGTAATTCAGAATAGGATGCCAAGAATCATACAGTAACTTCTATACAATTGCCATAGATATGATCTTACCCGACAGGTCAAGAACGGTCTCTACATTGTGGTTAATGCACTGTACGGAAAACATATCTATAAGCCCTTCAAGTTCTCGACCTAAGTCAAACTCGGTTTCTTCTAGTACTAACTTTCCAGATTCCACCTGCACCAAGTTTCAGATGGCAATATACGAACTTTCCCATTTACTTTACTTCCGAAAAGGGGAAAAAGAAGAAAAACATTGTTTAACCCGTTACCTTACTGAGATCCAAAATGTTATTGAGAAGCCGGAGTAAAGCAGTAGAACATTTACGAATCTGAGTAATCATTGCATATTGTTCATTTGTGAGACAATCGTCACTTATAAGTATATCCAGCAATCCAATCACTGCAGCCATAGGTGTTCGCAGCTCATGACTTTGACATTAAAGACAAAAGGTGATTTCAGCAGCATATAACTTCATACATCAAATAATTCATAATCTCCAAAAGTATTTAGCAAGCAGACATTAAATGTGTCTCAGGCATCATTCTTTTGGATAATAGTACTAATATCCTATAAAAGTTAAAACGGAATACAATCCTGAGAACAAAATTAACAAATGAATAAAAATGAGTTGAAGTCCATTCAGTTCACATAGTAGAGTACTGGTTTGATTAGATATTAGAAGATATGACATTAAAAGTTTATCAGTCAAATACTGAAGATATCTACACTTCCGGTTTGCAGGTGAACTTATGTTGCATTGGCTGATATTTGATGGTCACAAGGAGTTGATGATCTGATCGACAGTTCAAGCCTCTCAACCTTACCCTCATTAGAGTCAGGTGAAGTGTAATAAGAAAGTGAAGAATTCAGAAGAGAAGTAGTTCATCACTAGTTTAGTAGCTTATGATCATCTAATGATCATGTTCATATATAACATGACGTTTCTCTTATTTAGATTTTTTAGAATCTAAATTTAGGTTTTCTGGAATCAAAATGAAAGGAAGAAACTAAGGCTGCGTTCTTTTCGTGATTCAGTTTTCTATTTTTGAGTTTTCAATTCGTTTTCAATTTTTTGTTGAGTGCTTGTGTTCAAATTTCTGAAAATGCGTTTACTTTGTCATTTTGGAAAACGATTTTAAGAGACCTAAAACTAGAGAGCATGTTCTTTTTGACATTTGAGAATTTATTTGCTTGTTAAATAAATTAAATTATTTTGTTCTTTCATTAAAAAAATTATTTTTTTCAATGTATCATTCCCAAAATTAAAATATGAAAGTTAGCTAGAGTTTGTTATGAGGAAAAAGGAAATACAAAAAAAAAATAATAATAATAAAATAAATAATAATAAAAAATAAACTAACTTTAGAAGCATATGACACATGAATAAAATTAGAGGAGAGAGAAATTAGAGGAGGAGGGACGAAGGGTTATAAAATTAGAGGAGAGAGAAATTGGAATTCCCAAAACAAAGTGTTTTCCTTGTTTTTAATTAAATACCTGTTTTGCTTAAAAACTCTCAAAACGACTTTTTATCATTTTCTATTTTCTTTGTTAAAAAATTTCTTGTTTTTCAAAATTTGTTTTTGAAAATATGAAAGTAAACGCATTTTCAGTGTTTTAAAAAACTGAAAACTAAAAACGGTCTCAAAACAGTAAAGAGAACAGGCCCTAAAAGTTTCCCTAACAAATTTTATGCAAGCTATGTGATTTAGGCACTGCATTCTATCTGCTACTGCATCTACGACAGATTCGATGGTATATAGCATCTTGCAAATTACAATAGTATTGAGGCATGTTGACTTTGGTCTTCCCTTTTCCAGTCCTTACAGCTCCAGAAGCACAAAGATGTCGAGAAATAGGTGTAGTTTCTTATGTGTCTATTTGTGGTACAGTTTTTTTCTTGTTCACTCAATTATCTTTCTTGCCCATGAAATTATAAAGTAAATATTTGTTAAAGATTGCACAGTGATTGTAATTGCCCCAAGGAAATGGCATTGCTCTACATAGATCATCTGCAGTTTGAAAAGTGAACTAGCGCCAATAATTAGCTATCCATCGATGCTACCTTGAAGCTTACGTTGATACTCACCTCATGTTTGCTAGAAACTGGCTTTTGTAGTTGCTTGATGCCTCTGCTTTTCTTCTTGCATCTAAATGGCTTATTAGTTCTGCCCTTAGTTTCATTTCCTTTGACACTCCATTTGTCAGTATGAAGACACAGACACATCCAACTATTATGATGCATACAGATGCTGATATCAATATCATTAGCGTTTTGAAAGCTTTCTCATCGACTTTCCCCATTATGTATTTCCTTGGAATGATAATAACACCAACCTGTAACGAGTTGCTTGTTATTATGATGCATCAATTTAAAAACTGAAAAACTAAGAACAAAATTTACTAGCAAGGAATGCAAGACATTAGACAATGAGAATTTATAATGGAAACTTGCCATAGGAAGTCTCTTTAAGTTGAGAAAAAAGGAGTCAATGTAATACAGTTGATGATCAAGCCTTGCATTTTCTATATGAACTTCCTGGCTGGACGGAAATCTGCTGCCATATGTTTTCTGTAAACACTCAGATCCAGATCTTATCACATGGTCTGGAGAATCAGCAGCCATCATGAGCTTTGGCCCTGTTGTAGAATTCATTAATAGAGGAGTGTTGCCGGATGTGGCAATCAACCAACCCTCTTGAGTTGTTAAATATATGTGTCCACTGTGGGCTTCAACAAGTTCTTTCATCAATTGTCCGACACTATAAAGTGCCGTTGTTACTCCCACAACAGCAACTATGCTTTCACGAGATGGATCCCAAACAGGCAATGCTGCTGAAAGCAATGGTGAATCTGTATATTTGCTAACTGCCACATGCCACGAAGCTGTACCATCAGGCACTTGTGAAATTCCAGCAATATTGATTAACTCATCAGGAGGGATTTCCTTTGCTTTTCCAATCTTTTCACCAGTTAAGGGGTCCAGGGGTTCTCGGTACCAACTTGCAGACATGTTACTATGTATCGATTGATCATTCCATCCTTGATGAGATGACAGCAAATTGACACTATATGATCCACTTATCGAGTAGTTTGCTAGATCAGAGAATATGTAGTATGTATTATTACTCTTGTGATTTCTGTGAAAAGCCTGGACAAAGCCATTATTATAGCTTATTGTTATTGAATTAAGAGCTTTTCGACTTGCAAACAATGCCCAGGTGACGTCCCTCATGGCTTCATAAAGCTGCTGACAACCAAGAATTTAACTGGGTCATAATTTAGAGATAATACTATTTCAAAATCATTAAATCATCTAACTCAGATTCTCAGAAAAAGAATAGGCAACAACCTCAACTTGTTGTGCAAGGTTAACAGGCTTGTTGTAACGCCTAATTACATACTCTGAAAGCTTAACTTGAGAAGTTGCTACCTCGACAGTGGAATTTAGGATATTCCACATTCGTAGTATGGGCCGCTGAAGAAGTTCATGGCGAAGTTCATATGCTAACGTTTTCAATGATCTCGTTGTGTAGACTCTAGTAAAATGCCACGTCAGTAAAGTTAGTAACCCTATCAAAATTGCCAGCATAACCTGCATAAATACATTAACAAACAAAAATTGAGACTAACTGATAAAGCTCCTGATGCACAGATACACAGGTAGCAAATAGCATAGTTTCTAATGAAAAAACTAATTTAAGAACAATCTGCAGATTTCGAAAAAGATCTGATGCCAGTAGGTTGTCACAATAAGCATGCTGACCTATTATGTGGACCAATTAGGGAGGAAAAGAAACTTCCCCAATATTGCCACATGGAGAAGTGCTATTTGTACACACAAGGTGAAAAATTTTTGTACAAACACCTCTGAATTTACCCCCACTCATACATGATTTCAAAGAAGATGGGGTAAAGGATATTTAAGTAAATATAAAGGGGTGTGTACAAAAGTTGTACACCGTGTGTACAAATATCATTTCTCTTGCCACATGTCCACCCTCCCTAATTGCTACATGTCAGCCAGTTGGCGAAGGTAGAGGAGAGCGGGAGTGCTGCCTATTCTTTCAAAACATAACATAAACAGTTGGGACAGGACTTCAGCTGAAAGAAAGCAAGAACTATCCTACAGAGCATTTAGGGATAACCCGACTCTGGCAACTTATTTTGCTTTAGAACATGCTGCAGTGATCTTTTCTTGAATTTTCTTAAATGGAAAATCATCATAACCTAGGAAAAACCCACTACAATTGAATCATCTAAAAGAATACCTAATTCCAGAAATAAGGTTAATGTTTAATCACTATTATTGTCTACTATTGCACCATGATCTTTATATACACGCTGTTACGTCATGTCTGGTAAACTGAACCGGAGAGAAAGAGACGGCAGTATAAGAAGGTAAAAAAACAGAATAAGTTTAAAATCTTGGCTCTTGAAATGAACAATCACTTCCAATACCAATAATGGGATTGTCCATTTGTCCTAACTTTCTCTTTAAGTTTCAGCTAATTTCCCCTTCTTCAATCTAAATTCTATAATATTACTATGGCAATAAACAAACACCCAAAATCCCAGAAATCCCAGCATACCATTGTTGCATAGCTTAAAATAAACCAGAGAAACAACTTCCACGTACCATAATAGCGAGACGAACAACAAAAACACTGTAATAAGATGATGAAAGACAAAGGGGGCTCTGATACAGAATCTCTTCCTTTTCAACGTCCCGGGCAGTTCTTTCATTGCCAAGTGATTGTTTTTTTCCGCAACAGCTCCAGAAATCAGAGATTCTGCTTAAGATTCTTGAATGAAACAAGCTCATCGGCCTACTAGGTGAGGTATTGCCTTCCAATGCCACTTTCTTGTTTCAAAATTGTGGAGGTACAGTACTTGTTTGCAGAAGAAACTTCCACTGGAATTGGGGGAATGGGGTGGATTAAAGAAAGAAACTAAAATTTTAGAGCCACATTCTGCATTTATATTTATTTGCTCCCTAAATCTGTACCGCATACGATTCCCACTTGATCAAGACTGTAGTTTTCTGTAAGTGGGAATTGTGGTGTCAATAATATTTTACTTATTCCTCTTCCAAATTCCTCTTGTCTTTACCTGATAAGTGATAATATAGCCATGGCTTCTGCTGTAAAAATATGGATGAAGAAGAAAGAGAGATTATTTAGTGGACCGTTGATCCTTGTCTCTCCCTTCTTGACCACTCATGTCCACTTCGTTTTTAACTCCAAGCCAGGGTACCAAAAACCTAAAGATAAATTTACGACCCCAAAACAGACAATCATAGACCATTGTTCAAGGAAACAAAACATTTGTTTCATTAGTATACCGCTTTTACGGTGGGGAACAGACATTTTGTTACTATTTAAAAATCAAATCCATTTATCAAACAATTTAAATTTTAAATTTTAAATACATGGTAACAATATATTTAACTACATATTTAATGTGATATGAATTTTCACATTATTTTAATAATTACCTCCACGTGTCATAATTAAATATCGAGATTTATATAAAATTTGAATTTTAAATTTATTTATAAACCCACTTTTTTATAAATGGTTACTATCATTATCATTATAACTTTTTGAGGAAGAAGAGAACATTCGGGGGAAGAGGAAGGTAAAATAGAGTGACAAAACAATCGGGAAGCAATTTTATTTTTTCAAATTATTATTATTATTATTATTATTATTATTATTATTATTATTTGGTGACGATAAGGGAGAAATTTTTGTACAAAAATTTGTTAGTGTGCATGCAGATAGTAAACACTATAGTAATATCTGTACATGTAGGGTGCACGGTTCCAATTTTGAATTAAAAAAAGAATCATCTAGTGTTAACACCTATAAGTGCGTAGATGATACTATAGTATGTACCATTTGTACATACCAGAAAATTTTTATTTATTTCCATCGAATAAAATAATGTCACTGACAATCTTATCAAACGGTTATACTAATTACATAAATATAGTTGCACCTTTCATTATCAACATTTTCTGAGAAATCTTGTGATTGAGTGGCATTTTAGATACAATGAGTATCCCCAAGGGCACGACAATCAGGTTTTTCTATGGAGTCTATTAGACACAATTTTATGGATGTCCAATAGACTATGTGGTATAATCTCATTATACATATTAAGAGACTCATATCCTAATGTGTTCAGTGGAATCCTACTATATAATTCATTAGATATGAGTTCAATGGACTCATATCTTACACGTAGTGTCTAATAGACTCCGTGGAACATGTACATGACAACCTTCAATATACCTCTAAAAGAGCTAGATTCCTTAGATAACAAAAAAGAATAACTCAAATGTCTTGTCAGGTCAAACGGATAATATTACGGGAAAATATATTGACATTACATATTTTTATAACACACACTATATTTTATTTATATAAATAGTACATGAATTTTATTGATTTTTCCATTTACATTCTTATATGTTTTTATCACTTTCTTTTTTGCAACTTTTTAATCTAATAATATTTCTTGTCTTAAATAATAATTTTCTTCCAATTTCTTTTATCATGGGACTCCTAAATAATGAAAAAATAATTAATTTTCACTTGACAATTTGCCATATTTTACTTATATAAAGTATTTAGCAGCTTCCTGAGAAAAATTTTTGGATGAAAAATTTTTTTAAATATAAGATATTCAGGTCAATAGAAAGTCATGAAAAAAATATAATAAAAAAGTTAAGAATGTAAGTACAACAGTTAAGAAAATCTAAGGATGTGTATTCAATTAAAGATGTGGTGTGATTATAAAAAATTGTGGTGTCAATATAATCACCCTAATATTAATCAAATATCTTCGAAATACCATGTCAAGCTACGTTGAATAAATACTAAAATATTAATTAATATATACGTTTTTAAATTACAGTTAAAAATAAAATTGATATTTTAAAATAAGTCTAAAATATAGATATAGTGTCAAAGTCCATATTAACCACCAATGGAAATATTCAATTCAATCCAGTTAAAACTTACTCGAGGTCCCGAGCACACGAAGTTGAAGCATGGTCTTCACTCTAAAATTTATGTCCTTATATCACAAGTCTGTCAATTAGATTCAAGATTTTAAATTTTAGAGACGAGATAGAAATCCTTGAATGGTGAAATAGACATGTCCTTTTTATTGCGTGAAAACTTGAATGCAACGATGGTAAAACCTAATCTTTACAATATTACTTGAGATAAGGTTCCTTTTTTTAGCCTTCTCAAAGGCAAAAAGTTGTGTCATTGTGTGAAAAACTCTTTAAAAAGCCAAAGTGATGGGTCTAAAATGGAACATGGACCAAGAAATCACTAACATGTGATATGTGGCTGAGATGCTACACAAAATGGAAACTAGAATTTAATGTTTGGTAACCACACCCCCACTACATATATTATATTACTACTATTATAATACAAAGAATATAATCCTCATTATCCTTATTTAATTGGAAGATGAAAAAGCTCATTTGGCTCAGTGTTTCTTGATGCTCAAGAGTCAAGACAGATGGATTCTATTCTATTATATTATATTCTATCATTGTGTAAGAATGCACCATTGGCACAATCTCATTAAAAAATTAGCATGCCATTATTTATTTAAATAGAACTAACTACAAAGTTTTGGAGAGAAGAGGGCAGTGAAAACGGAATGAGAGACACATACATGTTCTTTTTATGAGTATGAATGGTGAGTCACTTGAGTTAATTAATAATCCCATTTAAGGAGATGTTTTAATAAACCCCCGTAAAATCTTCATTTTTGAGCTTATAGAGAGAAAACCTCTTAAAGTGAGTATACAAGCTCCTCAGGGCAAGTTTGCAAGCTCATTTCTATGAGTTTTAATGAGAAATAAGAGAGAGAATGAATGAGATTGAATGATGGAGATTTGTGCATCACATGCACGTCTTATGATATGTAGATATGATTAATTTGACCAATCTGCATTTAAAAATCAGAATTGATTTGCTTTAATCATCCTTTTTTGTGCTTATAAAGAGAGAACCATTTAAAGTGAGTGATACAGTCGAGAGAGATAGAGACGGACCACTAATGCATATATTTAATATTTACTCAAAAAGCTTTTTATAGTGTTCAAATGAAGATTAGATTGATAATTGAGTGATAATTCCCACCAATGATCTATCAAACAGCAAAATAACACGTGTCTAATATTCTAAACTATCCAATTAATCGGTTGTGCATTACGTATTTGTGTGCCTTTACGGCAAAGATCTAATGACATGCTAATTTGTACGGACACGGACAAGCGACACACGAAGATGATACGGTATAGAACACGTCGACCGTATAATTTTTTTCAAATGTAGAAGATGCAAAAACATCTCATAAATATTAGTTCAATTTTCTTGCTTTATATATATATATATGTATATGTATTGTAATTTGTGAAATTTAACATTAGTAAATTGTATATGATAAAACAATTGCTCAGTGAGTATTAGGATTCTAATTTCACAAATTACATCTTTAATTTACTAATGCTAGTCCAAAATGTATTAAGTGTTAGGATTATAATATTCTATGTTAACTGAACAACTTTGTCTAGCGTGTTAATTTATATACTTACATCATCAATTATTTGTTATATATTCAGTATACAAGTTGTCTTTAAATATACTTCCCAAGAGGTAGTGGTTAGTGTGAGAATTCAAATGCTATCATGCTTCCTTCCTAACCCCACCCTCCCTTTTTTTTTTTCCCTCTCCTTTTTAAATAAGATTATAAAGAGAATTGAACTCTTGACTAAACGCGTGGAAAATCCACATGCATGCTATTAAACGATATAAGTTGAGCAGCACAAAGCAAGAAATTTGGACTGAAAATCTTGTAAATAGAAAATTCAACTCCACTAAAGAAAATGCAAAAATATCTCACAAATATTATTAATTAATTAATTAATTAATTAAATAATAATGACGAAGGAAAACCCAAAACAATATTTAAATAGTTAAAACATTAAATCGTAAGGGCAACAAGACGAGATTAAGAAAAACGAAAAACAGATTTCGAAGATTTAAACGATGCCGGATCAATGGCCGAAATCCATTGTAGAAGTCGGTCGGTTAGGTCTGTTTCATTGTTTCACTTATGAAAGATATTATCAACTCAAATTAAGTACTGCGTCAAATTACTAAACTACGATTTTGTCTTTACTACTTTTTCTCATCATCTATTCTGCATCATATACATGATCATCTCCATTGTCATGCTTGCACCACGGATGACACACATGCACCTACATTATGAGCTTATTTCTGTAGGAGAAAAATAATGGTTTACTAATAATGTATGGTTTAAAAGCAAGAAAATTGCTGACTTAGATAAATTTTTATATTTTATTTATTTAGGTTCGACTCTAAGATTTTGGGAGCTCTAAATGAAGATTTAAATGAGGCCCCTTTCGAGTAAGCACAATTTTAACTGTTTGTATTTTGAACAGTTAATTTGTATGTCTAAAAAAAGCAAAATAGATAAACGTTTTAAACAATATCCAACAGTAATGATCTCCCGCCAAATGTATGGTGGGATTATCCCGTCATACACTCACGTGACGGGAGATTATTAGGATAATTGTATAGGTATCCACATACAGGAGGCTCATTGTGTGTAAATCTCCCCAATAATTTTTCGTCACGTGTGCGGATGGCGGGATAAGCTCGTCATACATCTGGCGGGTAGGAATGCAGAAAAATCCAATCCGCTCCATAACCCGATGGATACCCGATCCGTTTGAGGAAAAAATTCCTGATCTATGGATTGGTGGAGTAAATCACAGTAGAATTTGCGATCCGACATATGATAGCGGAGCGGATTGGATCGTGGTCGATCCGATCTGTTTAATAATTATTATAAAAAAAAGAAAATATTTTACCTTTCACATAAATATGTTTGAATATGTTGAAAACAGATATTAGAAAAGAAATAAATTTTCACATGCTAGTCGCTAGATGTGTTGCTAATCCAATTTATTTATTTTCTAAAACAAGTTACTTGAACATGCAACTGCTTCTCACATTTGGTTAACAAGACGCCCTTTTTTTTGGGATTGCCTATATAGATTAGAGGCATCATATTGGGAATAGATTTAATTAAACTATATATACTTATACCAAATAAAGGCTTATAGCTCATGCTGCTTAGTTTATTAAAGTTTTACTTTTATTCTTCTCTTAATATTTATGATTATTAACTATAAGCTATAGAGTTTTACTATTACTACCATTCACATCACTATAGAATGATAATTTGAAGAAGCAAATTTTCTTGTTTTTGTCTAAATGATTTTGTGCATCAATGATTACTTGTTGAATTTATTTTGGATGTCGTCAATTTCCTCTTGCTATGTTAACTGTCGACTATTGATATTACTTTTGGCTATGATACTTGATAGTTGAGATTGATTTAATTTCACTTTACTGTTAAAATATATTGTAGTATATTGTATGATGAGAAAACTAAGTTAGGAAATTAGAGTAGTGCAATGTATAGTGTTTTAAAAAAAAGTTTCGTGGATCGGTTCGTGGATCGTAATATTGATCCGATCCAATCTGTAATATGATCGGATATGCTCCGATCCGTAAGTCATGAATCATGGGGCAAATTATGGTTTTGTAAATCTTTCGTAGAACAAATTGGATCGGCGCTGATCCGATCCGATCCGATCTATTGCCATTCCTACTGGCGGGAAATAATTTTTACAATATTCAAAGCAATTTCCATTTCAATAAGTTTTAATATTGAGCAATTTGTAAGACATTCGATTATATTTTCTTCATTTAAAGAAAACATATACAAGGGGCCTTTTTCTTATAAAATTGTAATGCAAAATTATTATTTGTTGTTTGAAAATTAATAAATATATATATATATAAGAAAATTCAAATAGGAAGTATCACTTATCAAATGAGAAAAAAAAATTGAAAGTTAAAATTGTGCTTAAAAAATAAAGAAATGAAATGTGTTATATGCGAATTTGAACTTTAGACCTGTAGTACAGATAGAAACTAGAATGCAAAACTTATCACTAACATAGTTTATTTTTATTATATCAATTAAATATATTTGACATAACTCAACTGTCTCGACTTTTTGATACTTTCCGACTAGAGGCCCTAGCCGACAGCCTTGGTTGCCCACCCATGGCCGACCCTAATTTTAGTATTATTCTTTTTAAAAACTCATTTGTAAACAAAGCCTATGCATACATACATGTGTGTGTGTATATTGCACAATAGAGAAAGGGGTGGAAGCAATATGTGTATAGTGGAGGAAGCTTACATCATATATGGCACTCTCTTATTCACTGATTCACACCAAATGCTTGGGCGGCTATAATTGCTAAAATAAGTGTAAACCACAACCATTTTGATCGACTAGTCACTAAAGTAATGGATTTTATCATCTTCATCACCAATTCTCATTTGAAAAAATCACATCAATTAGTTCGGAAGATTGTCTTTATTTATAAAGAGAAACTGAAACTACTGATCATTCTACTGTATATATATTCATTTTCTTTAAAAAAAAAAATTTGAATGGAATTGTGATTAATCTTGCATTCACGTTTATAATATGGCGTGGACGTAGGACGAACACCAAGACATGTGAGGAAAATCCTTATCATTTTAGTTTACAACACCCTCTTGCTATGGTATGCTATTAGATGATTACAGAGCACGAGTTAAAACTTAGTAAATAAATAGTCTCGAGTTTAAAATAATAATCAGAGTATACCCGTCTTGATGAGTAACAGTTTAAATTGAGTTCTGAGTCACTCAACATGCTTTATAAAGTTGAAGGATAATGTGATAAACTTGAAAGATTTCCCCTATTATCTAACACCAAAAGTAAAGAAAAATATAAACGGCCGTTTAATGTGTGCTTGACTTTGGGTGCATACACCATATTGTGCCTTCATGATCACTCCCACTAATTTATCAATTGCAATGTCACATTATACCTAAAGATACAGAAAAAGAAACTAAAATCCTTTTTATATATACGTATCATTGTATTCGTTAGATCACGATGAGCGTTTATAGCGTCTTTCTCGAACAACTTGCGCTTCTCCTTTCGGGCTGGTTACATTATGTAATGACTTCGATCGCTTTATGTTAATATTTGCCCACGTAATCGACATTTAGCATTTTATATGTGAAGTATAATATGAGAAGTAAAGTCAGTTTAAACACAAAAAACCTAATCGATTTGGTATTTGATAAAGTATTGGCCACTAATGGCCAAATGCGTCCGCGGTTGGAGACAACTCCACTAGACAAAATAAATACTTGGATTGAATAAGACGTTTATTAGCTCATTAGTCCATGGTGATTGGTGTAAATATTTGGCATATAAAAAATAAAGGGGATAACCATTCATTCGTAAAATAAAGGGCAAGTTGTAACATAATGTGGATAGCTGCTATAAAGTATAAACACCTTACGTTATAACATTAACAATCGATATTACTATTCCTTTTACACAACACGGCCATCCTTCTCGAAGAATATAAAAGACAAGAATTAGATTAATGTACAGAGGTTAAATTGTTATTTAACAGGGCTGAGCATTAGGTGGGTCGAGTCGGATCGGTTTTTGGCTCGGCTAAAACCGACCAACCTCTATGGGGGATTTCAAGTCTGATTTTTTAATAATTATGGCTCTAAAAGCAAATGTGTATGCATTTGAAACAAATTATATATTTACCTACAACAAATGAATTATTGCAAAACGGGGAATTACACTGAAAGAAGTAATAAAAATATATTGGACAAATAAAAAAAAAACTTTGTTAAAAACAAAAAATATTAAAAACAAAAAAGAAAAAAAAAAGGTCAATATAATCTTCCTCGTCAACAATAATTTATTAATGGCTGAATTATATCCACATTTATCTACTCCTGACACATTGCACCCAAATTTCACTTACGAATCTTGAAGCTCTAATCTTATAAGTCTCTTCTTAGTAACAAGGAAACATTTTTTTTTTTTTTTGTATCCACGTTTGCATATATATCATAGTAACATAGGTGTTATTCTTCTTACTAGGGTGAACATGTCATGTGGTAACAAATTATTCAAATAGTAACAATAATACTCACATGTTCTCTACGCTTAATTACACTTCTCTTATTAGTACCACGCCATCTTTTTATCCTATTAGTAACAAAATTCAAATAGTAAAAATTATATTTTTTTTACTCATTATCTTTATTTGATAAATCTTATAGATTAATAATTGTGTTAGATTACAAGTCTTTTCTTAGTAACATGGAAAACCTCTTTTTGCTTCCCTATTTCCATATATTTTACTTTATAGTAACACGGATCCAGTTCTTCAAATTACTATGGTGAACATACTAGGGTGAACATGTCACGTGATAATAAATTATTCAAATGATAACAATAATACTCACATATTCTCTGTGCTTACTTACAAGTCTCCTATTAGTACTACAGCTATAGAAAATATAATTGTTACCGTTTTATAAATTTGTTACTAAGAGGACAAAAAGATAACATGGTATTAATAGGAGATTTGTAAGTAATTAAGTGCAGAGCACATATGAGTATTATTGTTACTATTTGAATAATTTGTTATGACGTGTTATGTTCACCCCTTGTAGTTAGAAGAATCAGATCTGTGAGAATTATATCTACCATAGAAAATATAATTGTTACAATTCGTAAATTTGTTACTAAGAGGACAAAAAGATAACGTGATGTCAAAGAATGAATCGGCCAAGAGGATTGAAAGCTCGCGGAGATCGTATAGAATTGAACTAGATGGTAATAAAAGACAATTAATTAATAACATGATAATCCAGCATTAGATACAAAAGCAAATAATTAAGACATCATTAAGGAATCTTAGAAATATGATAAGTCAGTTACTAAAAGATATTTTGATTTAAAAAAAAAAAGCAATAAAAAAGGTATTCAATATGGAGATTACAAAATGAGTTATTAAATGGATGATCTAAAATAATAAAGATAAAATTTGTTAATTAAAAAAGGAATTATTTAAAAAAAGGAATTACACATATATATCTATAACTACAGTATTGATACTCAAATGTGCAATTCTTAAAACTATTCTGTTAAAAATTCTAATATTATTCATTATATAATGTACCATCTAATTTCCTCTATTAATTTTAACTGAAATCTTCAGGGTAATTTGCGCAAATAGACCATATCGTTTACTAGCAGTGCGGAAATAGACTCTATAGTTTCTAGCTTGGCGATTTCAACCTTAACGTATATTATTCATTGCAAAAAGGAACTTATTATCTGAATTTATCAATTTCTGTTGTTAAAATGACCTTTTTACCCATATTTTCTTTTTTCTAAAATATAATTCTTTTTAAAAATATTTTACCCTTAATTTAAAGTAAAATATAAAGACAAAAATTTATACTTTGATGTACCTATATTCAACTGCCATCATAATTTTACCTACTCATCACTACAAAACAAATATGACATTTTCGATTTTTCAGTTAATTAAAATGTTTTTTGAAATATCTAGTGAAAGCTCTGACCTCTTCACCGCGACGTGTGATGATCAATATGAACATCAACATGATACATCAGTTAATTAAAATAGGACCGGTCTTTATATATTACTTGAAATTACTCTACATCAACATGATACATCAGTTAATTAAAATAGGACCGGTCTTTTTATATTACTTGAAATTAAGAGTAAAATACTTTTAAAAAGAATTATATTTAAAAAAAAAGAAAATAAAGGGTAAAAATGTCATTTTACAACAGAAGTTGATAAATTTAGACAGTAAGGTCCTTTTTGCAAGGAATAATATATGTTAAGGTTGAAATCGCCAAATTAGAAACTATAAGGTTCGCACTGTTAGTAAACGATATGGCCTATTTGCGCAAATTACCCTAAATCTTTAGTGTTTTTCACTACTTTTGGGTTATCTTTTGGTTTTTTTTCATCCCTTTCGACCAAACTCATCCGGTTGTTGGGTTTGGTTGGGTCAACCCAATAAAATGTCCAGTCCTATTTATTATTGTTTTTCCTTTTTCTGTCAACTAGTTATTATTGTTTTTCAATCGAGAACATTATTTACCTTGTTTTTATGAGAAGAAATCAAGAAACAGAGTTAAGAGTTGTGTCATTTGAACACAATATATATACATGTATATGTATATAACAAAATTGAGACACGGTAAGATCATATTTTTCACACTTGAAATCACTTTTAAATAAAAAATAAACACATGGCAACATACCTATTTTGTCAAGAGTTGTGCTATTTGGACAAAAACCCGTTGGTAGGATCTATTTTTCAACATATCATATTATCTTTACAATAATTATAATCACATGTATCACATGTTCATTTTTTCAGTACATGTCTTGTCTATTTTTTTGTCCAATTAGAATTATTCATTTTGTCAAACTTTTGTCCACTTTCTTGTTCAAGTACAATTATTCAAAGAGATGTGTTGTTTTATTTGAATCAAAACAAGCAAAAGATTTAACAAAACTGATACATAGCAATATCTTAGTTCTATTTTTTAACACATCACATCACTTTTATATTAATAATAATCACATAGGCTAAATGTCTATTTTGTTAAATTATTTATCTACTTTTTTTGTCTAAATAGAATTATTCAAAGAAATGAGTTGCGTTATTTGAAGAAAAAAGCATATAAATTTAACAAAACTAGTACATCGTAGGATTCTAGTTTTCAATACAACACATTATTTTTTAATTAAGAAATGTGCTATTTGAACAAAGAGGCACAACATTTAACAAAACTAACACGTGATTTTTCAATACATAACATCACTTTTAAAATCAATCATAATCACATTGATCACATGTATATTTTGCCAATGGTCATGTAATCCACGTCTATTTGGTCTAAAGAGTGTAATGTCAACGCATTACCACACATGATATAACTATTTAATGAGGTAAAACATTCATATTTGTAGTGTGTGTTAAACTAAGTTGTTAGTAAAGTTAGTTAACAACTCAAAAAAGTACCTACATTAGTGGTGTTAAGGAAGTTATTAAAATACATATATATATATATATATATTGGTTAGAGCATCCATATTGGTGTTGTTAAATTTAGCTATCCACATAAGTAAAAAAGTGTATTTTAAATTGTTGTTAAATGCCACACATACATGTTAAATTTAATAACCATTAAAGTGTTACCTTGGATATATTAAACAAAATAACTAAAATCTACTCAAGTTTAAGTGAACCCTATTATTTTCAAAAGTTATTGGTCAAACTTTATGAAATAAATGAAAAAGAATTTTTCAAAAACATTAAATTCTGGCAAAATGCTAAAATTGTTGTTAAAGTTAACCCACCAAAAAAATTATTTGAATAACTTTCTTAACACTACCAATAGAGTTACTTTTTTGAGTTGTTAATTAATAATTTCACTAACAACCTAGTTTAACACTATCAATGTGGATGCTCTTAGTTATTAGATTTAACAACAATTTTAACATTGTGCTAAAATTTAAAGTTTTTGAAAAATTCTACCAATAACTTTGACAATAATGAGTTCCACTTGGATTTAAGAGTTCAGTACTTTGTTTTAAGAATATTCACCAATGTGAATATTCTAAGGCGAGTTTATTGGATAATCTATCTTCAATTAAGTTTGGGGCACATTTTTCCTCTAAGCCCTTTTGTGATCTTTGTATATCAGGCTGAAATTTTCTAAGAAGATAGATAAGATTCCTCAAAAAGGAGCCTTACCTTAACGTGACACGAATATAACAAAAGCAGCCCTTTAAAAGGTGCCATGTGAGCGGTAATGGTCCTTAAAATGAACCTTATCTAGTTTTGTAGCTGGACGCAGGCCAAGCCACCCAAAATATACTTTGAAACATGTTTAGGTGCATTGCCAAATTAAATGGCTAGAAACAATCGTATTACTCTCCCTTATTACTTCACTTATCGAGAGACTTGATTTATAAAACACTAGTTAAACCACTCGCGCGTTGCACTAGTAGAAAAACTTATTAAAATATATCATTAAATAGTTGTATAGTAAATATGTAACATTTACACTTTCGTAGAAAATATAAAAATACAAGTATACATTAATTGAATCAATAAGATCAGCTGACCTAGTAATCGTGAAGTTTAAAATTGTTCAGAAGACAATCTACATTCTCACATCTAATCTCTCGTCTATATGCAATAATGGGGAAAAATGTATTACCATCAATCAATACCTTGGAAATCGTAAATTCAATAACAAATGTACAATATTATTAAATTTAAATTTGTCATCTCTGTAATTAAAATTAGTAATATATATATATATATATATATATAAGATTCCAATCCAAATAATAGATTATGAAAAACAAAGCATGATTCGAACAACATATTATAAGTACTACCCGGTCCCAATTATTTGGTCATATTTGATTTTTCACAATGATTAAGAAACTTATTGAAAAGACACATTTTGTGATCCATGTTCTTAATTTATCCATATTTAATTAGTATAATTTAAAATTGATAGTTATAATTAAAATATTAAATAATGATAGATACGTAAAGGAATACAATTTAGATTTTTTTTAATATAGAAAGGGAACCATATATTTGGGATATTTCAAAAAGGAAAATAAGACCAAATAATTAGAACGGAGGGGAATTAAAAATATTAGTTGTAAACATTTTTACACGTAGTTTTTGAAAAGATAAAATGTGATGAGATTTTAAAAAAAAAATGTGTTATAGCTTATATTTAACATATTAAGTCATTACCAACCCAAGGTATCACATTTTACACTAAATCTAAATTTTCAGATATATCATATGACTCAATTAAAGCGATGTCAGATATGAGGGTGTTTGCAAAAATAAACAACATTTCTCTCGCAATAAGAGAATAAATTTTCAAACCTAATTATCTAGAAATTTGGGGGCAAAAATTGAGATAGGTTAGACAACACATTTTAATTAATTTGAAAAATGAAAGGAATGCTAATAATAAGAATGACAATGGGGCAGGTTCTGATCGGATACGCCTCCATCATAGCCCGCCCTGTTTCTATCAACCCCACTACCCGTTTGAATTGTGTACGGGGCAAGGTGGTTTGGGTCGGGTAGGTAAAAAATACCACGTTACTTGTTATATTTTCAAAAATCCTAATAAAACTAAAAAAATTCAAAAAAATGTAAAATGCATAAAACAAATTCAAACAATTAAGACTTGAGTGTTAAATTCAATTGTCACAAGTTCAAATCTTCTCTAAGTTTCTCTACAAAATTTTTTGTTTAAAAAAAATTACCAAAAGATTTATCAAATAAAAAGGCGGGAAAATCGCAGTACAAAAGGTACTGAAATTTAGTTCTCTTAATTAATATTTATATGTATATATATATATTTTTTAAAAAAATTACAAAGGTTATTTTTCAATGGGTTAATGTCACCATTAGTCCTCCATCTCGTCCCCATTCTTTTTTCTCACCTTATAGGTCCGCAACCTTTGATATAATACTTGGGTTTCGTCCTTACGTTAAGATTCCGTCAAATTTTCCGTTAAATCCCTATAAATTGACCATTTTACCCTTATACTTTTAAAAGGTTGAATACCAAAAGTGAAAATTACCCTAGATTTAAGAAAAATTGATAATAAGAAAACTTGAAAAAGAAACAAATTAAAACTAAATATTGTTAAAAAATACAAAAATAAATATGGCATTTTAATATGGATTCATTTCCCATGAGAGAAAAGTCTGACATAATTAATATCTATTTTTAAATAATTGATGTATGAAATGTATATAGAGTAAAACTGCAATTATAATCATTAATATATCACTGACACTATATGGATTCTCTAAGTTCATAATTTTTATTTTTTAACAAAAACTAAATTGTTCTTGCAATGAAATTTTTAGAATAAAAACATCATTTGCTAGAAATTGTCATAATTAATAAAACTATAAAAATAAAAATATGATAGAAATAAATATGTCTGTCATACTTTTTCTTATAATAAATATTTAAAAATAAAAATTAATTCCCTCAAACTGGTCTCTGATGGTAAATAAATCCATGACAAAATACAATCAAGGGACAAATACAGGCTGAATGGGGCGGGGTTTTTTTATTCATATTTATTTTTAATTTGTTTCTTTTTCAAATTTTCTTATTATCAATTTTTCTTAAATCTAGGGTAATTTTCACTTTTGGTCCCCAACCTTTTAAATGTATAAGGATAAAATGGTCAATTTATAGGGGTTTAATAGAAAATTGACGGAACCTTCACAGAAGAACGAAACCAAACTATTATATCAAAGGTTGGGGACCTACAAAGTGAGAAAAAATGGGGACAAGATTGTGTAAAAGTTGAACGATTGAGGACTAATGGTGGCATTAACCCTTTTTGAATCTAAAAAACTCAATTTAATTGTATAATAGAGGGAAAAAACTAATTTCCTTAGCGTCAAAGGGAGAGAAAAATAAAAGGAAAGTAGCTTTTATTAAAATGCTACAAGCATTAGAGTAGTAACTTTGGAGATGTGCTGTAATTATTCTGTGAATCACAGTATTGATCTTAGTTATTAATAAGTGTATTCTTCTTTAATTTTAGATCTAAAATTCAAATGAATACAAATTAATTAATGAAACCAAATTCAACTCCCATCTACAATATGAACAATCAAATCCCATTAATTAATTACACCAACATATGACAGAATCATAAAAAAAGACAACCCAGAAATCTAAATCCACAGCTTCCCGTTTTACTCTCTCCGTGTTCTCAAGTAAGTCATCAAATTGTTGAATATCTCATCATGGAATATCCCAACTGCCGAAAGATAATACCTGAAGTAAAACATCAAAAAATAAGGAAAAAAATAGAAAGAAAAATTGAAGAAGAAAAAGGCAACGTGAAAGGAACTAATACTAAATACATGAGGAGTTACCCAAGGTAGTTATAAAAAATGGGTGGTTTCTGTAGACAGTGAGTGGAAGGTAGTTATACCAATGTATAAACATAAAAACTTATTTCAGGGGAAAAAATGATTGAAAATAGATTGTTGATTGGATAAAAAAGTATTGCAAGTTAATGGATTTAGCGAAATGTTAGTTAGTAAATGGTTACCCCGTACTTGTCTGTAGAAAACACCAACAACCAAGAAAAAAAATTTATAAAAGCCGCTTGAAAAAAAAAAAGCTCAGAAAAATAAAAACGCAGAAAAACAAAGAAATGGGACAGATGGTTACCCCATAACTACTTGTAGAAAAATACCAAAAACCGGGAAAACAAATTTATAAAAACCTCCAAAAAAATCATGAAAATAATTTAAAAAAAAAAGAAAGAAAGGGAATAGATTCTAGAATCTAATTTGAGCGGGAAAAAGATCTTGGAATCACTGTTTCTTTTCTTAGATATAGATATAGATATAGATATATATATATATATATATAGATTATTTGTTCATTTTTTATAATTATTTCAATTGAGATCTGGCCAGCTCTAATTGATCTATTGTTTTTGCAAACTTCAATTGATGAAAAAAATAGTTATTAAATGGATAATAATTACTAATTAACACATAAAGATGGTCAACTCTAAACAAACATACTAAGAAAGAACAGAAGAGCCTGCCAGATTGACTTGGATAATGCTACCCACTAAAATAAACTTAATGAAGAACATGATAATGCTATAATCACAAAGGAAAGTTACGGAGGAAAAAGAAAATTGCCGAAAAATAGAATAGATTTAACGGAACTTACGAAGAGAAAAAAATCAATTATCATATTTTCAAATGAGACTGTAGACGGGAAAGTTCAAAATTGGAACAAAGGTAAGAGAATTTGAAGCAAAGAGAAAAAAAAAAAATATAATTGGCATCACAAAAAAAGGTACCGCAATAAAATGACCGAAAGAGCTACCACATAAAAATGGGCGGGGAAAAAGGAAGGTCACTTAATGCCTTTATATTCATATATATATATATATATCTATATATATATATAGATTTTAAAGTGAGATTGTAGACACTAAAAAGGAAAGTTCGAAATGATAACAAAGGTAAGAGAATTTGCAGCAAAGGGGAAAAAATATAAACTTAAAAAGTAAATTGGCACCACAAAAAATGGTACCGCAATAAAATGACCGCAAAAGTTACGACGTGAAAATGGGCGGGAAAAAAAGGAAGTCCACTTGAGTGCCTTTATATATATATATATATATATAGAGAGAGAGAGAGAGAGAGAGAGAGAGATTTTAAAGTGAGATTGTAGACACTAAAAAGGAAAGTTCGAAATGAGAACAAAGGTAAGAGAATTTGCAGCAAAGGGGAAAAAATATAAACTTAAAAAGTAAGTTGGCACCACAAAAAATGGTACCACAATAAAATGACCGCAAGAGTTACCACATGAAAATGGGCGGGAGAAAAGTTATAACAGGAAAGATTTTACTATTTTCATTACATTTTATTTATTTATTATTTTATATTAGTTTTTCCTCATTGCTTTTCTTTTTTAACCTTAAGTTCCAAGTAATCCTAAAGTTTACCAAATGAATAAGTTTGATGATTTATGAATTGATTTATGTTAAAATAATACCAAAATTAAAAGTATGTATAAGCAAATATGAAAAAAGTAAGAATTAATTGAAAGAAAATATTAGAGAGAAACTTGAATAGATTAACTACCATAAGCATACTGGCACTCAACCTACATACACTTTTCTAACAGAATAATGATATTCGATCTCTTTTACTTATTTATTCAAAATAGAGAGAAAAAATGTCCTTTAAAAAAAACATTTGAGACTAATGGCGGTAGAGCGATTATTTAGGCTCAGGCCCCAAGAAAACAAAAATCAAGAACGTATACCAGAGGAACGAAAAAAATCAAGAACAAGCATAGAACAAAAATCAAGAATGTATACCAGAGGAACGAAAAAAACCAAGAACAAGCATAGAACACAAATCAAGAGCAGACACTGGTAACAAGTATTTATAGAAAGAATCAATTTCTGGAGAGGAGGTGGCCGGAGAGGGATTATTTAGGCTTGGGCTCCAAGAAATGAGTAACCTTTGAGCGAACACCGATCTGAATAGCTTCAAATCCTCTTCATAAGAGGGATTAGATCTTTATCGGTTGACCTATTCGCCGCCAGCTGGTGTTTTGATCATATATCTTGGTCGTCAGTATAGAGAAGCAGGCCAGATGGGTTTTCCATTTTCTCATATCTTTCTTGTAGATATTCTTTCTTTGTCATCCCATACCGGCGTTTTTTGGGGACCTGAACAGCCAGTTTATTGGCTTCTGACAGATTAAATATACCCCCATGTGTGTTCCAGTCCTCCACTAGCTCTGTATAGGCCATGCCTAGTATGGAGAGACTTTTTGATAAATGGAGGCCATCATTTCATCCTTATCTTAAGGGCGCCAACAATAGTTCCGGCCACTCTTTGCCTTAGATGTTGCACTGCACCACCTTTGATTTTTATTATTATTTTTGCTGGTATTTATTCTACGCGAGAGATAGGGGAGAGAGAAGGAGAGAGCGGGAAGAGAGAGGGTCTAATTATATATTTAATTCTAAAAGCCAGAAGGGCTCTCTTAAAAAGCCTAAAGCTCTTATGTGGCAGATTTAACCTGGCCTACCCAGAAAAATTCGAAACCTAGATGTTAAAACCTAAAACCAAACCCCCCTCATTTCCTTCTCTCTCTATCTCTCTTTGAAAAACAGAAACCACCTCCTCATCCCCCAAAGTTCACCCTCTCTTTGCTTTCTCTCACTCTCTTTGAGAACAAAGTATACTCTCCTCCTCTATCGTGACCCAGACCACCAACCAAATATCAATAAACGCTGCAAGTGTTGCAGCCTCAATCCCAAATCGTTTGAGTAGAGAAAGAGAGACCAATTTATAAGTTGAGAGACCCACTCCATCTGACATGAGGCCTTTTGGGTGAGAGCCTATGAGCAAAACTGTACAGGCTTAGCCCAAAGTGGATAATATCATGTCAATGTGGAAGGGGTTGTTATAAATAGTATTAGAGCAAAGCCCAACCGGAAGTGTGGCCAACGAGGACGTTGGGCCCCCTTAGATGAGGTGATTGTGACAGCCTCAATCTCACATCGCTTGTGTAGAGAAAGAGAGACAAATTTATAAGTTGAGAGACCCACTCCATCTGACATGAGACATTTTGGGTGAGAGCCTATGAGCAAAACTGTGCGGGCTTGGCTAAAAGCTGACAATATCATGTTAAAGTGGAGCTGGTCATTACAGTTTGGTGTCAGAGAGGATCTACATTTCTGTAGACTTGCAAAATTTTTCCAAAAAAAAAAAAATTCACAAAAATAAAGTTAAGAATTTTCATAGGTTGCCACTGTCATTGCTTCCTCCACTTACTCTAAAGGTAAACAACAGATTTCTTGGTCTGAGATAATTATTTATTTTGAAAGTATTTATGATATTATGTCAAATACATATTATTTATGAGACTTTATAGGACAGACATTTAAAGAAAGAAAAATTGTATTCAACTTTATAAAAGAATTAAGTTTGAGCATAATTTGGCATAATATTAATTATTTTTAAGTGAGAAAGATTTGGTGATTTCAATTTTATAGTCATCAAAATTAGCTTAAATTTGCAAAATAGTAATACTTAACTGGACTTTGCATAAATGGTACTTTTAGATATGGAACCCATGACGAGAGGCAAGACGAAAAAGTTTAGGGCAAGGACCGACACGATCTTCCACAGATACCTATCATATAGGTTTGAGCATATACTTGGGTATATTATGAAGCCGTTGTCAGTAGGTTCAAGACAAATAATGCAGACTCTATTGGTCACTTGATATCGACATTTCCAAAGGGATGGCGCCCATAGATCTCCCAAGTGCTTGGGGAGTTGAAAGGGTGTCATAAGGTGGAAGTGGATTACCAGAACTTCTGTGACGAACTGGTGATGCGTGGGGAGGCACATGTGCCAATACCCGTACCCAAACCAGTGCAGAAAATTGTTGAAGAGGAGGTGATAGCACTAGATGAGGACCATGAGGTGTCTAATGCCGAGTCCGGAGTGTACCCAAGTACACCACTAGGAGGAAACACCTCTACGTATACCCTCAACACACCGCCAATGGGCAGTGGGGGAAATGGATGGTTAGACGAGTAGAGGAGCAGGATAGATAGATGGAAATTATAGTTTATGAGAGCATTTATTTCAGTTCACAGTTCTATTCATTCATTTAAGACATTTTATACTCCACGTTTAAGGATATTCATTGATTAATGAAATAAAATCTCCGTCTTGCCTTATTTATGATGAATGGTTTTGTCTGTTCTATATGTACGCTTGTGTTATGGTTTGATAACAATGGAGATAAATTCATTTTGTTTTCCTATGTAAAGGAAATGTCATGAGGAAACACACAAGCCAACTAGATGAGGGACTTAATTCAAGCAATGCAGGACCTTAGACAAGGTGCACCTACAACTCTAGCTGCCCCGCCTTAGTCTATTTTGGAGCAGTTCCGCAAGTGCAGGTCACCCAAGTTTGATGGTGGCAATAATCCCTTAGCTGCAGAAGAGTGGATCAGGTCTATTGAGAAAATTTTCTGCCACATCTCATGCCCTGATTATCAGAAAGTGTTATGTGCGAAATTCATGCTTGAAGGGCATGCCGGCCATTGGTGGGAGTCCGCGTGTAGGGCTAGGGCTCATGAGGAACAAATGAATCTGATATGGGAATAATTTAAAACAGATTTAATAGATAAAACTTCCCACAAGCTCTTCGAGATCATAAGGAGTCCAAGTTCCTGAACTTGAAACAGGACGACTTAGACGTCACTGAATATAAAAGGAAGTTTGAAGAGATGTCTCGTTATGCCCCACCCTTGGTGAGCACTAAAGCCATGAAAACTCAGAGGTTTGAGAGGGGCCTAGCCCGAACATTGGCCAGATTGTTTGCTCTCACTTATTACCCACTTATGGGTAGGTGGTGAAGATGGCTCAGAAAATAGCATATTCTAGGGCACAATATGATGGTCCAGGGAGTAAGAGCAATCAACAAAATCAGGGAAAGAGGAAGTGGCAAGGGCTGTATCAGGGGCAGAATAGGAACTAGACATCCGACAAGAAGCCAAACAAAAGGTCGACTGGTGGACAGACTGCTAACTCAATTCTACCATGCCCTAACTGTAATAAACTGCATCGGGGAGAGTTCTTATAGGGCAAGGGAGTGTGCTATAAGTGCAGTTATAGCTGTGCCATTTTTTGTCTGATTTCCCAAACACTACAGCTTTAAGCACTGACCAAAAAAGGAACACGTAGCAGGCTAACAAAGGAAAGGCCTGTGTATTTGCTATGACGCACGAGGATGCTATCAATGATACTGACGTGATTGCAGGTATACTACCTATTTATGGTATTCCTGTACATGTCTTTATTTAAATGTTTGCATGTTGTGGGTCCTTGATAATAGTGTTATATGATAACATATATACTGTCTGTTTCTAGTATTCCTATGTATGTCCTGATAGATTCAGGTGCCACATATTCTTTTACATCTACCTTATGCCTAGTTAGACTGAAGTTAGTAGGAGAGAGAACGGGTAGTTCACTTGAGGTTAGCCTTCCCTCTGGGGGAACAATCAAGACCAATGAGATAGCTAGGGCCGAAACAAATGATTTTGACAGACTACTATTGAAGGAGATCTAAACATAATCGAGATCAAGGATTTTGATGTAATATTGGGTATGGATTGGTTAAGTAATAACCGCGCCACTATCATGTGCCATGAGAAGGAAATGATGTTTCAAAAAAATGGGAAAGAGGTATTTAGATTCTACAGATCAAAGGTCAGAGCACTTTCCCTCCTTATATCAGCTATGCAAGTAGAGAAGCTTTTGGCAAAAGGTGGTTGCCAAGGATATTTGGTTAGCCTTCAAGGTGAGCTATTGACGGAAATTACTTTAGACTGTGTACCAATGGTTTAATACGCTGATGTTTTCCCAGAAGATTTACCAGGTATTCCACCAGACAGGCAGGTGGAATTCGCCATAGATCTGGTATCCGGAGCAGTACCCCCGTCTAAAGCTCTATATCGTATGGTACCTAAAGAGTTGTAGGAATTGAAAGTTTAACTGGATGAGTTATTGGGGAAGGGTTTCATCAGACCGAATATGTCCCCTTGGAGAGCACCTGTTATGTTTGTTAAAAAGAAAGATGGCAGCATGAGAATGTATATTGACTCTCGGGAACTTAGTAAGCTGACAATAAAGAATAAGTATCATATTCTCAGGATTGAAGACTTATTCAATCAGCTGAAAGGTTCTGCAGTATTCTCGAAAATTAATCTCAGATCTAGATATCATCAGTTGAAGATCAAGCCAGTTGACATACCTAAGACGGCATTCAAGACCTGATATGGAGACTATGAATTCACGGAGATGCCATTTGGTCTCACGAATGCCCCACAGTGTTCATGGATTTGATGAATCGAGTCTTCAACCAATATCTAGATAAATTCATTATCGTCTTTATCGATGACAAACTGGTTTACTCGAGGGATCCAACACAGCAAGAGGAGCATTTGAGGATTGTGCTGAGCACTTTAAGAGCATATGAGTTGTATGCCAATTTAAGAAATTTGAATTTTGATTTGAGAGGATCGTATTTTTAGGTCATGTCGTGACAGCCAAAGGTATTGAAGTTGATTCTTCTAAAGCTGAGGCTGTAACGCACTGGCCGGCACTTGCTAATGCTGGAGAAGTGAGAAGCTTTATAGGGTTGGCTCGCTACTACCAATGATTCATCAAGGGTTCCTCCAAGATAGCAGGTCATATGACTCAGCTGACCAAGAAGGGTGTTAAATTTCAATGGAGAGACAAGTGTGAGTAGAGTTTTTAGGAATTAAAAAAGAGGTTGCTGTTAGTTCCTGTGTTGACTATCCCCAATAGTGCTGAAGGATTTGTTATCTACACCGACACATCTAAACATAGTTTAGGGTGTGTGTTAATGCAACATGGGAATGTGGTAGCTTATGCCTCAAGACAGTTGAAAACACATGAGCAGAACTACCCAGCTCATGATTTAGAGCTTGCAACAGTAGTACATGCCTAAAAAATATGGCGTCATTATTTGTACGGGGACAAATGCGAGATTTACACAGATCACAAAAGCATAAAGTACCTCTTTACCTAAAAAGAGCTGAACATGAGACAACAACGATAGCTAGAGTTGGTAAAGGATTATGACTGCACTATCCTTTATCATCTGGGAAAAGCCAATGCAGATGCAAATGCATTAAGCAGGAAGAGTGCTAGACAACTATCAGCTCTAGGTACCATTCAGGATCAATTGATTTGGGATTTTCAAAAGTTAAGGATTGAAGTGCGAAGCCCATCAACGAAGTCGGGTGGGTTAGCGAACTTAATCGTCAAACCAGACTTATGAGATCAGATTATAGTGGCCCAAAATGGTGATAAACATCTGAAAAAGATTAGGTCTCGAGTAGGGATCCCTCGGCAACCAAGATTTAAGATTGTCTCAGACTCAGCACTTATATTCATGGGTCAACTTTATGTTCCAAACAATGAGCAGATCATGAATGAAATCCTCACAGAAGCCCATTCGGCCCATTACGCAGCATATCTAGGTGGGAAAAAGATGTATCGTGATTTCCGTGGTTCCTTCTGGTAGAGGAATATGAAGGGAAGCATTGTGAAATTCGTCTCACGTTGCATGGTTTGTTAGCAAATCAAAGATGAGCATCAGAGACCTTCAGGATTGTTGAATCCATTAGATATACCTGAGTGGAAGTGGGAGAAGATAACAATGGATTTTGATCTGTAGGACTTCCAAGATCAGTCAACAGTCATGATGCTATCTGAGTTACCATAGACCGACTCACTAAATCAGCTCATTTCTTGCCAGTTCTAACGACTTTTAGTATAGATCAACTGGCACAATCATATGTCAAGGAGATTGTTTGACTATGTAGAGTACCAGCCTCCATTGTATCCAATCAAGACCCGAGGTTTACCTCAAGGTTTTGGAAAAGTCTCCAGACTGCCATGTGTACTCGTTTGAACTTCAGTACTACTTATTATCTTCAAACAGATGGGCAGTCTGAGCATACCATCCAAACCTTGGAAGACATATTGAAAGCTTGCGTGCTAGATTTGGATGGCAAATGGAATAACTCTTTATCCCTAGTAGAGTTTGCTTATAACCACAGTTATCATGTCTCTATTGGCATGGCCCCGTATGAAGCATTATATGGTAGGAGATGTCGTACACTGATCTATTGGGATTGAAGTCGGTGAAAGGAGAGTATTGGGACCAGATTTGGGAAGGAAAACTATCACAAAGATTGAAATCATTAAGTCCATGATTAAGACAGCACATGATAGGCAGAAGAGTTATGCTAATCTCAAAAGAAAAAATGTAGAGCTCCAGATTGGGGATAAAGTATTTCTTAAAGTGACTCCAATGAATGGTGTTTTACGGTTTGACAAGAAAGGGAAATAGAGATCGTGCTTTATTGGAACCTTTGAGATATTATAGGCTGGCATTGCTGCCTGAACTTTTAGATGCATGAAGTTTTCCATATCTTTTTATAATAGCGGTTGATAGGTATTGATTTGTGATGTTTACATCTCCTAAATGTATTGTTAATTGTGTGATATTATATTTAAAAGTTCACATTTATGTTTAATTTAGTAAATTGTAGGTTAAAATCTAAGTGGAAGTCAAGATGGACGAATTTGGATCAATGTTGTGCAAATTATTAAGTTTGGGGACTAAAATAAGGACAATGAAAAGAAAGGCACAAAAAGAAGTGTTCAAGTCGACCGGAGCCGCGTGTCTTAAGGAATTTTGGGCCACAAAATTATAATGCATATGATTTACATGGGAGTAAAATAGGTCATCAGAAAACTTATCGAGTCAGGAGTCCAACGCAACTTTCAAATCTCAATTCTGAGTTTCCTACTAAAAGTTATGGACGTTGGAACACAAGCTGCCAGTAGAATGAGGCCTCATGCGGCCGCTCTTCCGATCTTGTATGCGCCCCCACCACTTGACCAGAATTCCGGCACCGAGAGCCATGAGGCCTCATGGTTACCTTGTGCAGCCGCATGGTCCCAACCCGAGAGAAAAATCTGATTTTCCTTATCTTCTTAGAACTCTTATTATGCTAAATCTTTGGCACGAATTTTCTTCATTCTGGAAGGATTTTTAGACCTTATATAAAGATGCCAAGCCATAGTGGAGGATACTGAGAGACACAATACATAAAACACTATAGAGAAGGGGAGGAAAAATACAAAACCTTTGGAGATTTGGGAATCCGGTTCGAGATTCAAGGAGGGGAAGCTTAGTGCAAGACTTTTTCACATTATTCGAGAACTAATTACCCGGGTTATGTGCTTTATTTATTTGTGTTTTTCATTTATGATATGTAATTGATTTTAAGTTGCGACGAACGATGTAATCTAGTTGGGACCATAATCATGTTTTTCATGCTGAATTTTATACGATTAATACTTATGTTAAATTCTTATTGGTATATTGTTTTGTATTCATTTATGTGGCCACTGGATGAATGATTATATGGATTTTTGTTGAACGCGGGAGAAGAATATTTAAGTTAGCTTATGCAATAAGAATAATTAATTTAGACAAGACAAAGAAATTTGCTTGTGGTTAGTGCGATCATGTAGTGTGAACTTCAAGAAGGCTTACATGAATCTCTTGTTGATTAATATACTTAAAAAGGTTGTTAACGCGCTCACTTATAGATATGTGAGTGGGCCTAATTTTATAGGATTAGCTAGCTTCGAGAGGAGTAGTTAGTTAGTTTCGTGAGATTCCATCGATAACATGGATTAGTCGTCGTTAGATTAGGTGGTCCAACTATAGTGAAATCATGAGTCCTAACTCATATCCATCATATATTTCCCTCTAGATCTTTGTATATATTTTATTTTCTTAATTTTATTTATTTGTTTATTTATTCTCTTTTCCAAAACACAAAATATTTTATCATTCAAATAAAGTAATAACTACTAATTTCAGTACTCAATCCGATCATCGTAGGAACGATAACTCGAACTCATTGTCCACTATATTACTTGTTTGACCCGTACACTTGCGGATTTCAACACATATTTTACACAAACAGCGGTACATTTAATATAGTGCCCGTCTAGTCATACATATTTTAAGAACTTAATTAAGTTTTATACAAAACAATTGTATTTTATTTTAAATTCAATTATTATTGAATTAAAGTCCAAAAAGCATTTTATTATTTTTTACTTCCAAATTTACATATAGATAACTCCATTACAACTTTTCCAAGACAAATCAAATTTCACTATTTTTCTACCTCAACTGCACGTTTTCAGAGGATACAATTCCAATTCACAAAGAAACCAAGAACTCAACTCCTTGCACATATACAATTCCAATTCATGTCAAACAATCAATTGGATTAGAATTGTAACTCAAACCTATAAAGCCTCTAAAATTCCATAGTGAATCCCACACATGAGATCCTCTTCTTCAGGTACACGGGCGTATTTACACCATACACAAACACCACTGCAAAATTCATAAGCTTCAGTTATGAGTCGGGTTGGTATGATTCCTGGAACTTCCATCTTGATCCTTGATTTTGTACATGAATACATATACCCGTATCACATACATATACATACGGCATACACCATCACCGTCATCTCTGCATCACCACCGGTAGTGCTCGCTGCAGCCACGCCGGAAATCCTACGCCACCACCCATCTCCTTTACGAACCAAATTTTCACCAAGCACATTTATATAACGGCACACACATACACGATCGTACACATCAATCACCAGTCCTACACGTCGAACCCGAAAATAGTGTTGAATATCCATCTCATATTATAGAGGACAAATCCAAATCGAATTTTGTTACTAAGATTGGAAGGTGGTAGAATGTCTTAGATCGGAAGAGCACACGTCAAAAATGGAAAGATTCATTGAATATGCTTAGTTGTTAATTAATTGGATAAGCATGATTAGGTGTAAATTAGTTGGAAATTAGTTGTCAATTAGTTGTTAATTAGCTGGATGAAGTTGCTGGAATCACCACCCACCGCCACTACTAGCTGGAAACTCCAAGAATGAAGTTGGCAATTGGAGAAGACATTGAAATTGAACTCTTGAGGTTTGACCAGAGCAAACCGCCATGCATGCAACTTCTATATGTATATGGCTTAGTTTGTTATTTGTATGATCATCGAGACTTTGTACCTCTACGAAGAACAAAAACCGTAGAGAGTGTCTCCAAATTTCCGGGTGCCTCTATTTGAGAGATAGAGAAAAAAGTGAGGAAACTCTACATTTGTGTAGAAGGAAAATAGAGAGATTTAGTCCTCTAGTTAGCCAAGAAATATTGATTTTCTTGAGGTCTTTGTGTCATTTTGTAAAGCCTATTTTTGCTAGAAAAAGATAATAGTCGTGTAACCCATTTGTGATATCAATATAGTATTGATTCTTGGTTTTGTCTATATCCCATTTTGTTCTACAGAGAGGGAAAAACTATCCCACTGCGTTAACGTGTTTTTCCCAACAACTGGTATCAGAGAGCCAGGTTGAGCCAGCCAAGTTGAGCCAAGGTTCGAGGTCAAGTTTTTGTGTGTCAAAATGGATGAGAATTCATTTGGGATGATCAAATTGAATTCTTCAAATTATTCCATTTGGAAGCGGAGAACACAGGATTTGCTTTATTTTAAAGACCTATTTCGGCCGATAAAAGATGCAACAAAGCCAAAAATGTTCACCGATGAAGAATGGGAGATACAACATATGAAAGCTATAGCACAATCAGACAATGGGTCGATCACAATATTTTTCATCATATAGCTGAAGAAACAAAAGCAGATGCTATCTAGAAAAAACTGGAAGCCTTGTACGAGATGAAAACATCCAGGAACAAAGCCATGATAATCAGATGGCTTCTAAACCTGAAGTATAAGAAAGGACGTAGTATGACTTAGCATACTAGCGAGTTCCAAAGGTTAGTCAATTAATCGACTACCATGAAAATGACACTTAAAGATGAGATGCAAACGAGACGCAAGAGTTATTATTGCTTAGCTCGTTGCCAGATAGTTTCGATACGCTTGTGGTATCATTAAGTAATTCAGCCTATGATGGAAAGCTAACTATGGATATGGTTAAAGATAGCCTTCTTAATGAAGAAGCCAGAAGAAAAGAAAAAGGATAATCTTCTTCTGAAGTTCTTGTTACTGAAGGACATAACATGTGCAGGAGAAGTAAAAGTAGAACGACAAATGACTACAACAGGAGAGATTCTTCTAGAGGAAAATCAAAATCTAGAAAGAATATAAGGTGTTACCACTGTAACAAACTCTGCCACAAAAAGAGCAAATGTAGAATATGGAAAAGAGTGCAAAAGAGAGGAAAGACAGATGGACAGAACAATATAGTCATTGCTGAAGACAATATTGGTGTAATTATCAATGAAGAGTATATCAATCCTGTTCATCAAGACAATGATTGGTTTATTGATTCTGGAGCCTCCTTTCACGTTACTCGCTACGGTGAGTTTCTCACATCTTATATTGTTGGCAATTTTGGAATTACCAAGATGGGTAACTCCAGTCCTTCAAAAACTGTGGGCATTGGTGATATTTGCTTGGAGACTAATCTTGGAAGCAAATTAATACTCAAAGATGTGAGACATGTTCCAGATATGCGTTTCAATTTGATTTCTATAAGGTAACTTGACAAAGAAAGATTGTAAAATAAATTTGGTAGAGGAAAGTGGAAGCTCACGAACTGTTCTCTTGTAGCGGCAAAAGGAAACAAATTAAGCAATGGACTCTAAGTGACGCAACGCAAGCTATGTAAAAGAGATATCAATATGGTTCATAGTAGAGATGATATCGGTCTCTGGCATAAAAGACTTGGCCATATCAACGAGAAAGGTCTTCAACTTCTTGCTAAGAAGCAGTTTATAGCAAATCTGAAAGCTACGCAACTTAAGAATTGTGTTGATTGTATTGCTGGAAAAACACATAGAGTTGCATTTCATACGTACTCGTCGTCTAGAAAGTCAAGCATACTTGATCTGATATATACTGACGTATGTTCAATGCAAGTAAAATATCTTAGAAGTGCATTGTATTTTGTTACTTTCATTGATGACCATTCTAGAAAGGTTTGGACATTCCCTTTGAAGCACAAAGATTAGGTGCTAGATGTATTCAAAGAATTACATGTCAAGCTTGAGAGGGAAACGGGAAAACAGCTGAAGGCTGTGCATTTTGACAATAGTGGTGAATATAGAGGCCCGTTTGAAAGCTATTGCAAGGATCATGGGATCAAACTTGAGAAAACTCTATCAAAGATACCTCAACATAATGGCGTAGCATAGAGGATAAATAGGACAATTGAAGAAAGGATGAGGTGTATGTTATCTCATGTGAAACTACCTAAGTATTTCTGGGCAGAGGCCTTGAGAACTATAGTCGACCTAATAAATATATCCATTGTAGCTACTCTTGATGGAGATATTCCAAATAGAGTTTGGACAGGGAAAGAAGTCCCTTATAATCATTTAAGAGTCTTCAGTTGCAGAGCTTTTGTTCATATTATGAAAGAACCAAGCTTGATGACAAGGCAAAGTAGTGCATTTTTCTTAGGTTATGGTCATGAATAATTCGGGTACAGACTACGGGATCCAGTGAAGAAAAAGTTGATTAAAAGCAGAGATGTAGTGTTTCTCGAAGATCAATTTGTCAATGATACTGACAAAGTTGAGAAACAAAAATCCTCTGTAGAAATTCCTACTCAAAGAGGTGAGATAGGAGAGCCGCCGGTCTGCCTAGAGCCGCCGGATTGTCCTTTCACCGTGAGTTGCCAGAATTCCGTTTCCATCGTGTCAATTTTTCACCCAACGCCTTTTCACTCTCAGTTTTGGGTCTGTCGATTTGGGGAGGGGGAGTGGTGCAAGAATTGGGGGTTTGATTAAGTTATTTTTCAAACCACGCACAGAACCTTCTTCGCCGGAATCTTTACCAGCGTTGCTTTTTGAATTTTTCCGTCACAAGCACCACCCATTTTCCCTTGTTCTAATCCTCTATTCTTGATTCCTGAAATTGGTTTTGTCGATTTGGGAAATGAGGATATGGGTAGATATAAATTAATTTTACACCAAAAGTCCCTCAAGTTCCAGATTTACCTATCAAGTCCTAAAGGTTTTCAGTTTATTTAAATAGGGACTTCAACTTTCTGTTTTCACAAATTCTCCTTAAGGTTTAGTATTCACCTTTTAGTCTCAGTCCTGAACTATTTTAGAGTTTCAATTGAGTCCCTCAAGTTTATATATTTTTTTCTTTCTTTCCATAAATAATTATTTTCATAGTTCTAAGATAATTTAATTTCTTTTAACTAGACGAGGCTTAAAGATCCCTAAACCAATAATATTATTACAAAGGTTGCCCAGCTGACAAGTTTAAGCTAGTCTCACTTTTCTAGAAAACGTTATTTTCAAAATATGCGCAATATTAATTAATCTGTGCTATGAGTATGCCTGTAAATATGTGATTTATGTGTTATTATATGCATGAACTTATTTACTTTATGCTTAAGACGAGACGAGACGAGACGAGTCGATAATAGACTATGTATTATATGCATGCATTACTTGATTACTACGCGCTTTAGCATTTACTTGCTTTATGGCATGAGACGAGAGTCGGAAACCTGTATTTATCATACGATATTTGTTTTCGAGTAAAGAATTTCTTTGAGATATTCATGTAGTTTCATATTTATATGTGTATATTTGTGGTGTAAATTAATTAATTTACGCCGAGACTACTTAGTATTTCTATGAAATACTCCCTTTTTCAAATTATTAAAACATTTGTAGGTTCAAAGTCGGAAGGGATGCGCTGTGCAGTTGTGGCGTTGAATTAATTTGGAATGAATTAAACATTATTTATTTATTCACGAATATTTCAATTTCATGTTTCTTGAACATTGATAAGTTTTTCATATTACTATTATTGTTGTTATAAAATTCATTTTTCAGCATATTTCTGTCCGCTTTTAGTATTTATTTTAAAAAGAGGTGGAAAATATTTAACGATCCGGGTATTTAGAATCCAAGTGTTACAGCAAGACTAGCAAATGGAGCAACAATCAACCTGGGGAAAGATGGAGGAATCAACTTGTTTTTCTAAAATAGACTCGGATAATGGAATCGGCCTGGACAACTTCTCCGCCTAAAAATAGAAAAAAAAAAGTGAGACGGCTATAAAATTGGAATGCAATGGCTTTGATCAAGAAGGCGGTGTAAAAGCGTAAAATAGTTCAAAAGGTTATAAAAAGTTTCAGGAAATCTTCGGTGGAAGTCTATTGCGGTTCTTGAGAAGTCTTACAAAATCCATAAATGATATTTAATATTTCATAAAATTCATAAGTCCACTTAAAAAAGTGTGGGTTATAAAAGTTTTAAAGCTTTAAATAGAAACAAGCAATTCTAGAGAGACATGTAGAAGTTACACTATTAGGTAACATTCTTATATGACACACATTCATTGAGTAATGATTACATGACTACTTTTTCATCATCTAATATAAGTGTACTACATAAGAATGTCACCTAATAATATCTATTTTCCATGTCTCTCTAGAATTTTTGAATAAAACACTCCATTGGGACTAACAATTACAATATCTAACAGATTTATCACCCGCTTTTATAAAATTCCCTCACACTTATTTTCATTTGTATATACTAGTTAAAAAACACACGGGTAGAAAAACTTAATAAAATATATCATTAGATAGTTACATAATAAATCTACAACATTTGCACCTCCGTAAAAAAATATAAAAATACAAGTACACATTATTTTAATTAATATGATCAATAGACTTATAAATCGTGACGTTCAAGATCGTTCAGTAGACAATCTACATTCTTATATATAATCTCTCGTAAATATACAATAATATGAAAAATCTATTGTCATTATTCAATGCATTTGAAAACGTAAGTTCAATAACAAATATACAATATCATTAAATTTAAATTTATGATCTATATAATTAAAGCTAGCTATAAAATATAAGATATTTCAACACGAATAATATATTATGAAAGACAAAACATAAGTCGAACCATATATTATTAGTGTTAAAAATATTTGTTGTAAATATTTTTACGTATAGTTTTTGGAAAAACGAAATGTGATGAGAATTCAAATAGAGAAATGTGTTATAATTTACATTTAATTTATTAAATAATTACCAACCCAAGATACCGCATTCTTTACCAAATCTAAATTTTCAGATATTATACGATTTAATTGAAGTAAAGTCAGATATGTAGAAGCAATGTTTCTCTCACAATAAGATAATAAATCTTCAAATCTAATTAATCTAAAAATTTAGGGGCAAAAAATGAGATGGGCTAGTCCTTACCCGTTTAAATCCGGTACATGGCAGGGTAGGTCGGGTTGGGTATGTAAAACATACTCGTTACTCGCCACATTTTCAAAAATCCTAATAAACTCAAAAAATAAAAAAAAAATGTAGAATGCGTAAAAAAAATTCAAATAATATTAAACTCACCAACACACACAGCAAAGATAATAGATGAATGAATTAAACGAGATTAGTGTTTGTTTTGGAATTGGCATTTCAAATTTGATATTTTAATTTATAAGTGAAAAAGTCTAACCAGAAAAAAAATCAATGAAGTGGTTAAAGCTAGGGTGCTAAACTCATTTATCATACGTTCAAATCTTATCTAAGCAAAAGTTTTTGTTAAAAAAAAAAAAAAAAACAATTACCGCAAGATTTATAAAATAAAAAGGCGGGAAAATCTCTGTATAAAAGGTGTCGAAACTTAATTCTCTTAATTAATATATATATTTTGTCTTAGTATAATATTTTTCTCATGTACAATATTTCACATATTAAAAAATTGACCGATTGTTTTTTCCCTTCCTGTTTGCTAATTTATTAATGAAAAATATAATTAAAATTTGAACATACAGTCATACACTATGACACTATGAGCCAATTTTTACATCTCCACTCACGACCTCAAGTTTTCAGGTCCAGCACTAGTGGAGAGAGAAAGATACCTCTAGATTCACACTGGCCGTCCAATTTCTAGCCCAGATTTCACAATCATTGGTGTGTGGAAGTGGCCACAAGGCTCTTCCTCCCCACTTAGTTTTAGGAAATATACTCCTTTTTATTTATTCTCCTACATCTTTCTGGGCTGGAATGGCCACTTTTCTAGATTTCGACTGGTTAAATATACCCGCTGGTGTGGTACTTCAGTCCTCCAACCATTGACGGTAGGCAATGCTTGTTCGGGCCTAGATTTCTTGATAAACAGATGGCATTATTTCCTACTCCTCAAGTTTAGGGCGCTGGCCATTCTGCAGACGATGGTTTGTGTTGAACTAAAACTAGTAATTACTGCAAGTACACAGGTTGAGTAAGTAATAAAGTGATTTTGAGTTCGGATTATAATTCTCTCAAGGATCGGATTGAGTAATAAAATTCTTAGTTTCAACTTTATTTGAATGATCAAATTTCGAATTTTATTAAGAAAAGAAAATAAATTAAATAATTTGATAAAATTAAACAAATATAATATATACAATGCTTTAGAGAGACTTTTATAATTGATATGTGTTAAAACTCACGACTTCACTACAATTTGTCCATATAGTCTTGTGTCAATTAATTTATGTTACAACCGAATTTCACTAAATTAATTAGTAACAAGATTATTAGTAATTTTATATTTAATTAGGAACCTAGTTGGAGGAATTTGTCGGTGGCGAGCAATCTTTCACTACAAAATTGTTTTGGGACCCTTTTCTATCATCTTTGGCCGATTACATCTTTTGCTTTTTACACATAAAAAGATATATATATCCATAAGTATTAAAAATGAATATTTAATGAATTGGAGGTTTTGCTAAATCTGGGTTGATCTTAAGTGTTTGGCTTGAAAATTTCAGGATTTTTTTTGAGATATGTAGCTGTGGGAATACTCCGTGAGTAATTTGTTGTGGTGCTTAAGAAATATATTTATTGTGCATTATGGTTTTCATGTCATTCAACTCAAGGTTATATTAGTAAATGGGAAAAAAATATTTGAATTGTGGTGTGAGACACAAAAATTGTAGTTGTATTATAATTATCCAAAAAAATTTGCAAACAAACTCTAAACTAATTAGAAAAAGAATAATTCTATTTGGACAAAGGAGGAAACAAAAGATAGACAAAAAAGATATCTTATATGATTACCTTTGATGTTAAGGTAATGCGATGTGTTGAAAAATAAGACAGTATCATGTGTCAGTTTTGTTTAAATTTTTATATGCACTTGTCTAAGAAAAAAGTAGTTATTTTTAATTCTTTAAATAATGCAATTTAAACCCTCTTTTTTATTCTATTTTGTGTTTTTTTTTTGGTCTTTTTTAAAAAATAATGCTATTTATCTAGACTAGAGACCGGTTTTTAGTTTAGTTGGCATTACTATATATGGGGGATGGGTGAAGATGCATAAATACATGAGAATATTGATTTATTGAATAGCCAATAAGGAAATAACAACTAAACTAGAGACAGATAAATAACATTATTTTTTTACGGGGGTTTTGTTTGTCATGCATGTTATCATATTTGTTTTGTCTTTACATTTTGGGGCTATGATTATACCTTAATGGTCTAATTATTTTCCTCCCATTGAAATTTTTGTTAGCCCCCTAGCAAAAATATTTCTAGCTCCGTCCCTAAGTGAGAGATCATTTTTAGTCGAAGTTCCTACATATGATTGTGTGGGGATTGTAATGTTATCATCACCAAGAAATGTTCATAGCTTGCTCTTTGGAGTTTTATCAAAACACAAATTTATCAAATCAATATCAACCATATATCCAATTCAAAAAAAAAAAAAAAGAAAGATATTATCAAATCAATATCAACCACATATTCTCCACAAAAAATAAATTTTTATACCTTCCTATCTTTCTTTACATTCTCACAACACATTTTCCTATAAATCAAATTCTCCTTTTACCATAAAGCTCCCAAGAACAAGATGTGCAATGCCAAATAGCTGCAAAAATTTCCTTCCTAAGTGCTGATGCACAAGCTATTCAAGACCAACTACAAATTTCACAAAATTTAATCCCAATTTCTTGTCTGAGCAAAAGGGATCGTCCAACTCATTTGATGATTCTTCGGCTTGGTTCTACTGGAGATATTTACCCCGTTCTTTATACTAGTTTAGCACCCGTGCGATGCACGGGAAGTATACCAAATTATACAAAAGAACCAACAAATTTTACTAATTTACGTTGCACAATTTACATATATTACACCGAATAAAATAGATGGAAAATAAAATAAACCAATTCCAATTGAATAATTAAGATTCACTTTTATATTTTTTACTTTTAGGGAGAGAGAACAATTTAATAGAACAAAAAATATACTATACAGATACAAACAAATAAAAATTTTCTACAGTGAAAAATTAAGAGAGCGTTTCGTAACTATTCATTTCACCATCGAATGCCCACATATTCACACATCCTCACAGAGTAATTGTCCTTCAAATTTAAGCCACACGGCCACCCTTATGTGTTGAAAGAATAGTTGTACAATCTGTCTCATCTAGTTCTACGTTGGAGCTTTTCGTCTTTTCTACAGGGTTGAAAAGTAAACAAAAAGTCCAATATCATAGTAACTATTTACATATTCACATATCCTCACTCGTGCGATGCATGGAAGAAGTAATTCAAAATTACTTATTAAATAAAAATGTTAATTTGATATAATTATATAAATAACAATAATAAAAATAATAAAAAAATATAATTAAATATTAAATAATAAAAATAACTTATTAAATAATATAAATATTTTTTTGTAATTATTTCCATCAATTTCATAATAGAATAGACAAAATATGCAAACATTGAAGTTAAAAAAATATAATAATTAAATACCATATCGAAATTAAAAATTTTAATTAAAAATTTATAATAATTTAACAAACATTACATTTCTGTTAACCCAAAAAAAAAAGCCATTAGATATCAACAAAAATTTCAACTACAACATTAAACACTTGAAGTTAATATAACTAAAAAAGTTGATAATATTTGGCTTTAGATTAACTCATTTTGAATTGCACCTATTAGTGATTTGAATTGTGTCGCAATAGTTAGATACTAACATTTCAAATGGAAGCTTCAAATTTCGAACCACACCTATCATTCCTCTAATTTCCCTACCTCTCCTATATCCCCATGTGTAAAAAAAAATGCAACTATTTAATTTGCACATATACAGCAGAGGTACCTAATATTTACATTCATTTGCATTTTCATCTACAACCTTTAAATTTGCTTAGTTTTTTTTCCTGAGTAGTCAAGAAACAGCTATGGACAAAATATATTTAATTAGTTAATGAACGTGATTGTCAAATTAGCAATAATTGATACAGTAGGAGATAATTTTGGAATATATTTGAAAATTTGAACTTGCATTTTCATCTACAACCTTTAAATTTGCTTAGTTTTTTTCCTTAGTAGTCAAGAAGCAACTATGGACAAAATATATTTAATTAGTTGATGAACGTGACTATCAAATTAGCAATAATTGATACATTAGGAGACAATTTTGGGATATATTTGAAAATTTGAATTAGGGAAATCCAATTAGGGGCAGGTAGTAAAGATTTTACCAGAATTGGTATCTAATCTTGTTTGAGATGAAGCCAAGAAAAATTGGCAATAATCAAAATTATGTAGGAAATAGAAGAAAAAAGAAATGACAAGAATCCCAATAGTATATAGGAAACAAAAGGGAAAAAATGGTAAAAGTTTAATTCAATTAGGGAATGAATTTCAAAGGAACAATTAATTAAAATAATAATTGCAAGAATCTAAAGTTTATAGGAATTAGAAGGATAGAAGGAATAATATAATAATAAGTAAAATTAAACAAAAGGAAAAAGGAAAATGGACATTTTGACAAAAAAGAAAAAAGAACCTGGACAATATTTAGGAGGGAAAATGGCTAAAAGACTACCTTTGATTTAGAGTAATTAGATAGATTCCACATTAGACTGGACAATATAATCATAAATAAAAATATGCGTCTCTTTTAGACCATCTCCAATTTAAATATCTATCCAAATCTCTATATTTCTTCTTCTACTTCATTTCCAACATTTAACATATTTAAAAAATTAAAAAATTATATATCTAACTTAAATAAACGAGTTATTCGTTTTGTTTTTTTTTAAATTAAAGCATTCTTCATTTCCACGAACTCATCCTTTTTATTTTGCTTCCAAATAGAACAACTATATTAAATAAACATGAAAAAAAATTATTGTAATTAACAAATAACAAAAGAAGAACAAGATAACTCAAATTTTATGAAGTAATAAAAAAACCGCCACAAATAAAATATAAGGATCAAATTAAAATGAGAGAAAAAAAACAATTGGACCTAGAAAAAAAAAAGGTCAAAGACTTGGCTGCAATTTACAGAATGACAATTCCATAAATTGCAGCATCTCTAATTCTCTACTAGATTTTTTTCACTTGTGCGTTGTACGGGTAGAGTTATAGTATACGTTCATATCAAAATTGACGTGTGAGTGTAGACATTATTTTATAAATAAAGTACAATAACCAGTTGCATTGTATAAAATTACGAATTGATATGCGAATTACAATTTACCATGGAATATTTGTAGTAAAATGTCTAAGTTCATAATGTTGGTCTCCTCCAAACTCGTCGTACAAATTCACACATCCAACTTATAGAAAGTTGTAATAATTAGCTGTCAAATAATTAGATATGATAATTTGACCCACCAATCTATAAACTCGTGGAGACATACCTCTAATATGATTGACGCGTCACACCTAATCGGGGCAAAAGAAGGAGTATGAGGCAACATCATCTGACCCGACATGGGTCCATGACGGGTGCGAGTTAGGTTGGACCAACACTATAGAACCCGTGACCCACCAGACTTTTTTTTTATTTTTAATAAATTTATTTAGAAAAATGTGTAGAAATTATTAGAGATGGCAACTTGACTAATCGACCATTAAATCCGTGGCAGTTTATTTTTATTTTTTTATTATATTATTTTTTTAAAAGGATTTTTCTATCGAAATGAAAGAATCATGTTATTATATTAGTTAGAGCTTGTTTGATCCTCATTATAATTTCAACTTATAATTTAACCTACTATGATTTGACTGTTGATTTGACTACTACTCAACAATCACCACACAATTCAAATTTCAATTAAATCTCCACCACTCATTTTACCAACTTATAATTTCTCCTTTTAAGTCAAATTCATAAAGAGAATCAAACATCCACTTAATGTTGGGAATTTTAAAATTCCAAATAAAGATTTTGTTTTATTCTACGTTTGTCAATTAATAATGCATTGCACATAACATTAATTGAAAGGGGAAAAAATTCATGAATCCTTTTGTGGGTTATGGTGGCGTCCCAACCTGTCCCATAACTCAACTTGCCTTGACCCGCCATATGAATTTGTAGGTTTGTGGGGGGTCTGGGTGACTTCAAGACTCATGGGGCGGGTCCAGAGTATGGCTAACCTACCCTATTTCCATCGCTATAAATAATCATATCACAATTAAATATTGCAACTATAAGTTTAGTATCTCACTCGTGCGTTGTACGGAATATTAATTTTTAAAAAAGTTCAATAATAATGAATAATAAAATATTAGACAAATACACATTATCATATCTGCATAGCAAAAGTAATAAATATACAATTTTAATTTAGTATTTGGCTCATTAAATTAATGTTTTATTAATACTATATTAATAGTTACTTATTTATGTACTCAATTAATGTTTTAATATATTTCACTTTTAAATCATCTAACTTATTTAATATTATTAGTTAATAGTCTAATAATATGTATCAGGCGAGTATATACCCGTATTCACTCGATAGCTATTCAGATAAAAATTTTCATACTCATAAGAAAGTACTCTCTCGACGTATCTTTTCTACGAGTAAAATTCAAAATTGATAGTTATAATTAAAATATTAAATAGAGATATATTTGTAAAAAAATGCAAGTTAGACTTTTTAATATAAAGAGAACCATATATGTGGGACATCCTAAAAAGGAAAATAATATCAGATAATCCCAATGGAGAGGTTAATTTTTTTTTGTGTAGTTTATTTTCTTCCTATAGATTTCTTGTCCCTTTGTTCACAAAATTTTCGCTAAAATTCATTATTATATACGTCAAATAAAAATATCGATCAATTAGTATTCAGCTCGTACGTTGCACGGGAAATTCGGTCGATATTAAAAAATTCATTACATAAAGTGCAAAAAACAATAAATAGTCACAATAATAATTAAATCAAATGAAATAACAACATAAATTCGGTCGATATTTTAAAGGCTTCACATATATGGAGAAAAAACTAAAAAATAAATTATTTGCATCATCTACAACCTAATCGATGCAACATAAATGATATAGAAACAAAGATTAAAAAAATAGTCACAAAAATTTTCAAATTAGATCATAGATGTCAAGAAAATAAATTTTAGTCATATATTATTATAATAAAATTATACTATGTGTCTTTAGTTGTTGGTGTGACGCAAATAAATAGATTTTTATTGCAAAAAAAGAATAATAAATAAATCAATTTATTTGCTCCAAGTTATTCTGAACTAAGTTTTCATTTGTAATATAAGTTATTTGAAATAGGTTTCTAAATTATTCTGAAATAAATTTCGGTTTCGATATTATCAAAGACTCTGCAAGGAAATTTTGAAAATCAAACAAACATAAATAATAAATAAATAAATAAATAGAGATATTACCAGACAATTAATTTATAATGTGCTCATTTTCAAATAATTCAGTAACAGGAAGAATAATTCTAAAAAATAGTAATAAGAAATTGAACAGTTACTCGCCGTCAAATTTACATTGATAGCGGATAATAAAAATTTGTAAAAACTCATAATTATATATAAATATTAAAAAAATAGAAATGAGGAAATTAAAATAAAAAAGGAATATAAAAAACTAATAAACTTATATAAATTATTGAAAACTCGTAATGAATATCCAAATAAGAAAAGTTTAACTTTTAAAACTTAAAAAATAAGATCAATTGGGGCACCAATTGAATCCAAATTATTGTGTAACATCATGATGATGTCAGTAAAAGAGCGAAAAAATTATAATTGAGAATCTAAATCTAATTGAAAACTGTTGTATTATATATTATATGATTTTGGGTCTCTATTTGAATCTCCATGGGGAAGGCATACAGAGATGGGTTGGAGATATAGAAAGCCCAATGAGTAGGCTATAAATTTGAATGCGCCATGCAGGATAATTTGTGAAAATGAGTTTAATTAAGATGTTGGATTGTTGGCCATACTGAAGAGGATGTGTTAAATGCCTAGAATCAAATGCCAAGAACTTAAGAATGTCGGTATTATACTGCTAGACATCTAGTATTAGATCATTTTCATGTCAAATGCCCCTCAAATTGCCTAAAAAGAACTTAGAGTATGTTTGATTATAAGCATTGAATTTAGTTGAAAAGAATATATTTTCCTGTCAATTGAATTACTAATAATTAAATTCTATTGAAAATGAATTGCAAGTTGTTTGATTAGAAGTAAAATTCTCGGGAAAAAATATAAATTACCTAGAAAACAAAAAACATATACCCTTATAGGAAAATATTTTCTTTGTTTTCAAAGAAAATGACAAAAAAATGGAAAATATTTTCCATGAAAAAAACGCGAACCAAACATCATAAAAGTAGGAATTTAAGTAGTAATAGATATGCAGTACTCGTATCGGACTACATCGTGTAAAAAAGGTCTATAAGAAACAATTATTATAATAACAAGAAACATTGATTCACAAACAATTTTGATAAGCTTCCCAACATTTATAATTTAAGTAAAAATGATACAGATTTGACTGGCGCTTGGTGCTACGTATTAAACCACCAATCCAAATGTGGATTCAATGGATCGGAAGGGTATAAGGATGACTTCTGGAAAGATCAGAGACCATCGTCATCTCAAAATGGCAAAGCGGACATTAATGACTTTTGTGTAACCAGTGCTCAATGCAATTACAATGAAACATGTGCGAGCACGGCATATATTTCACTTGGCACCCTTTAGAAAACTCATGAAGGCAAATACTACAACATTCGTCTATATTATTGTTCTGTGTCGTCAAGGGGTTCAATAAAGTATCCATCGGTAGGGACAAAACCATGGGCGTCACGAATTGATTCTTGCAATAGGCGATGAAACACGGAGGTTGGATCAAGATAGTGACACCCAAAGATCCATGTGGTTATGGACAAAAGTAAAAGATTGTGATCGGGGAGACATTCGATTAGCAATTGCCCTTATCTTAAAATATAGTTTCTTTACGAATATTTATTGCAAAACAGGGTGAAGAGGCCAAGTAGCAACAACATTGTTGAGGAGAATATTGCGAGCCTTGCGAAAACTGGAAAATTGGCGAGGCATTATGTGTTGGGCGGGTCCAGCCCATGATGATACCCAACTTAAACACAAGATATAAGTTGAAGGATGAATTAAGTAATATAGTTGAATAAAAGTAGAAGTCTTGAAGGACACAAAATCCTAGACCAAATAGGATTTAGTTTGTTTAATATAGTTATATATATATATATATGCTGAAAAAGTGAAAGGGAAAAAAAAGGAACACGGAAACAGGAGAAACGAAAAAGGACAAAGGGGTCACTGTGCACGGGAATACCACAAATACAGATGCACGGGAATCGAGAAAAGATGTAAAATTAATTCATCAAATTTGTTGACGTCAATCTTGTGTGAACGAAAATTTGACTTTTATTCGGTGTTCGATTTCTTCACGTGGTGATTTCTCCAAGTTAATTCTTGGAACGGGTTAGGTGATATTTTCTTCATCTCGTGTTGTTGATTATTGGGTTCCATCTATTGTTAGATGAGTTATTTGTGGTGCCAAGAATATTGTTCTTGACAGTGTTGTGTGATTGTGGTAGTGTGTGATTACCTCTTGATTTAGGG
>CAVNYN010268619.1:0-14465 GCA_963692815.1 Nyctanthes arbor-tristis | reverse complement strand
TTTCTTGTAACTCTTTGTGGTTTGTTCGAAGAGTAGAAAATTAAGTGTGGTAAAACTCGGGGTGATTTTCTCAGTGTCACTTGGGTCGGGTCAGAGAGTCTTGTGAAGAAAAGTAGTAGCCTAGCGTCTTGATATTTCTTGTGTTGTTTGCTAGTTGGGCAAATGGTAGAAATTAGTAGATGCGCTAAAACTTGTTATATTTTTCTTGTAATACTTGGGGGATGGGTTTTGACGAGTGAAAATTCTGTATGGTTGTAGCGATTTTAATCATATAGTAGAAAGTTTTGACAGTCTGTTAAATTCATCTTCGTCTTTTATTTTTCTTGTCTTAATTAAATTGCTTGAACAACGGTTCTGCGGGCATAATAGGAGAATTTACATTAATTCCCAACAGTGGTATCAGAGTATCAGGTTTTGTTCGAGGTGGAGCATAGGAAAAAATGGCGTACGAAGTGCTGAGAATCAAGTTTGACTTGTGGTTAGAACAAGTCTGGAATTTAGTGATTCTGATTGGGGCAATTTAAAGCGTTCAAAGGAAAACCATCCCTGTATTTTGACAAAGTTGTTGGAGCCAGTATGAACGATAGTTATTGGGAAGATTTAGATTTGAAAACTAAAAACAGGATGTGTCTTCATCTGGCCAAGAATGTTTTTGTAAATATTCATGGAATATTTGCTGTGAAGGAACTATGGCGTCAATTTGGAAAGGTGTATCTGGCAAGAGGTTTTTCTAATTTGTTACACTTGAAAAAATTGTTTAGTTCTTTGCGAATTAGTGTGGGTATGAAAATTCTCAATGGGCTCGTCTGAAAACTGGTGGGTGTTGTAACTTGTTGGTGTTGTAGGCTGGCTGACCACGTAAGAAAATATTGTCCAGGTGGAGCAGGTTCGGCTACTGTTCGGATTTAGACAATCCGACTCTCTTGGTGGGAGGGCGGTGGAGTGCTATGAAGTATATGGGTAAATCATCATGGTGTGTCGTTAGGTGCTATGGTAAAAGATGTGTGTTAATTCTAGCGGTTGCATTTACACACGGTATTGGTTGGCGGTGATGCAAGGTGTGTGTTTGTAGTAATGTCGATGACTGATGAGCTCTCTGGAAAGCCAATGAGAGAGTTGCACCACAAATTTCAGCAGGTTTAATTCGACATTGAGCAGATGAAATGCTTGGAATTTGTCGTTAATTCTAAGTGGTTATACTCATGCAGTGGAGTATGAGACTATCAAAGTATGCCAAAAGCTTGTCTGGTAATTTTTCAAGTATTGTGTACATGATTGAATAAGATGAAGATTTTGGCTTATTTTGACAAGGTGAAGATTGTTGGGTTTGTTGCCAAAAATAATCCAAAGTTGAAAAGAAAAAGGAAAGGGAAAGAAGTAGAATTTTAGGAGGAAAAGGAATCCAAATCATAGAAGGATTGTCTTGTCTTGTCTTATAGGGAAACGAAGCTTATAAATAGAGATGTTTTCTTCTTCTTTAATACACAAGTGATACAAGCGAGTTGAGGGAAAAATTGGTGAGTTTAGCACTTTGAGAGTTTTCTTATAACTCTTTGTGGAGATCGAAGGGTAGAAAATTAGGTGTGGTAAAACTCGGGGTGATTTTCTCAGTGTCACTTGGGTCGGGTCAGAGAGTCTTGTGAAGAAAAATAGTAGCCTAGCGTCTTGAGATTTCTTGTGTTGTTTGCTGGTTAGGCAAAGGGTAAAAATTGGTAGATGCGATAAAACTTGTTATATTTTTCTTGTAATACTTGGGGATGGGTTTTGGCGAGTAAAAATTCTGTATTGTTGTAGCGACTTTAATCATATAGTGGAAAGCTTTGACAGTCCGTTAAATTCATCTTCGTCTTTGATTTTTCTTGTCTCAATTAAATTCCTTGAACAACAGTCCTGTGGGCTCAATCGGAGAATTTACATTAATTCCCAACAGACAAATGGCAGAGATGAAAGAATTAAGTGCATTCGGTGAGTTCACAATTACAAAGAGATCATCAACATAGACAAGAAAATAATGGGTGATAGAGAAGTTGTGAGAAGCAATAGGGAAGTGTCACTAGTCAAGTTGGTGAACCTAATATATAAGATAGAAGAAAGCTTTTAAATTTAGTATACCACGTAGGAGGGGCCTATCTAAGCTTGTCAATAGCCTTCTTAAGACGACAAACGTGTGTGAGATGTTGGCGATCAAGAATCCCATAGGTTGAACCATGTATACTTGTTCATTGAGAGTACTATGTAATTAAGAAGGCATTATTGACATGTAATTGATGAGTAGGCTAATCAAACTGAAAAGTAATAGTGAAAAAGAGTCAAATGCTTGCTAGATTGATAACAATATAAATCAACAGTAGGGCGTTTGATATGAGTCAAGATGGAAACCTTAATTAGATCATTTCCATGTGTCCATTGGTCTAATCAAAAGGTCAAAGGCCAACAAGATTAAAGAGATCATGGCAGGATTATTTCCAAACTTGTGGAACATTTCACTTCAAATGGAGTCATCGAGTTTGGAGCCTGCATTGGACAAGGAAGAGGCACGACTAATCAATTTAGTCTAAGTCCGGGGTGATGATGCGCTAAAGTTAGTGTTGGAGGGTTAAAAGTTGATATCTGAAACTTCGGGGATCAACTAGCAACACGGCAACAAAAGAGAGGGCCTTGAAGTGCACGCGGGCGCACGTATCTCTTAACTGCGGCTGCATTGTTGGATAACATCATAAAGCATTCAGGTTCAATACGAATGCACGCAGTACTTTCATATATTGCAGCATATAAGGCACAATTCAGAAACTCATTTTCTTCATTGCGTCTACCCCTTTATACTCTTACGCAGCCACATCAAGTCCAATTTGTACATGACCGCGAGATTGACTTAAATTATAATTTTTAATTATTATTTTCTAATGTTATTTCCTAAATTAGTTTAGGGCTTTGTAGTAATACTATTTAAACAACTCTCTATTATTGTAATCAATAATTTATTATTATTGTGAGTTTACACAATTATTGTGAGAAAAATTCTCTCATTGTTCATATTGAACAACTTGAACTTATGAAAGGGATTAATTTCCCCTTTTGTGATGTTCACACTGCTATCATCATTTCTGGTTTCACATCTTTAGAAGTGATTGGTTTAATATGCCAATCGTTTTCAAATCTTGAATTCAACGATCACCATGGTTTTCTTCAATCATAACTAGTCGTTTGCTTTCTTGAGTTTGATTTTCAACTTCGCGTGTATTCGGTTGGCTTATTTCCATCACGGCTTTGCATCAATTGATATCAGAGTGCCAAGATATAATTTCCAATACTATATCTTCTTTTTTATTTTTCTTGATTTTTGTTCTTGATTCAAAAAAATGTTATTTGAATTTCTTGGAGCTGCGCGACATATAAAACAAGAAAAAGATGAAGAAATTTTGAAGAAAGCCGATTTAAAAAAAAAAATATTATAGATTTGAAAAATTCCATTGTTTGTTGATTCGTCTTCTTACTTTGTAGATCCTAGCACTTCCATCAAAATTAAAATTGTTTTTGTTTTCTTAGTTGTGTTTCTTCCTTTCTTCCTTGTTATTTCTTTCCTTATTTTGAGTTCTTTTTCTCGAATTTCTTGGTCGTGGCGTCAACAAAGGAAAGATCTTTGCCCCGGTTGAGTTCATTTGGTTCTTTTTGCTACAGAAAATGAGATTTCAACACTATGTGGAGTTAGAGAAGCTGGTGTATCCATGAAAGTGGAGAAGCAGTTGAAAAGGAAAGTGTCACCTAAACCTTCAATGGGGCTAGCAATTCTTGGAAGCCCAGGTGGGGAAGGTAAAAATGACAAGCCTAATTGGAAGGGGAAGATGGAACCACCAAAAGAAAGGGAAGCGGTGGATAATAAGGATAAGGTGGAGGCCCCAGCCTACTATGAATAGGGACGTGAAATGTTTCAAGTACAAAGTGTATGGGCATATGGTGGCAAAGTATCTTAATACGCATACGATGTTGGTGAGAGATGATGGAGGTGTAGAGACCGAAAAAGGAGGAAAAGGAGGAGATGCGGAGACGCCAAATTTGGAGGACGAAGCTAGTAGGGATGACGGGGATTATAGGTTGATAGGTGTTTTGGAGACAGTAATTTCTAGGCGAGCCCTTAACACACAAGTGGAGGCTAGTGATACAGAGATATCGAAGGACAATAATTTTTATACGAGGTGTTTAGTCGATGCTAAGCCTTGTAGTATGATTGTTGATTAGGGGTAGTTATGTCAATGTAGCTACTATTATCTTTGTGGAAAAGAAAGGATTTCAGTGATCAAGCACTGTAAGCCATACTGACTATAATGGCTTAATGACTCAAGAGAAGTTAGAGTGAATAAGCAAGTTCGCTGACACACCCTATGGATTTGGATAGATAAGAATTTATGCGATTTAGTTCCGATTTTGGCCACGCATATCTTGCTGGAAAGATCATGACAGTTTGATATAAAAGCAGTTCATGATGACTATAAAAACCCGTATAGCTTCAAGTTGAATTGGAAACTAGTCATTGTTGGGTCTTGGACTGACGCAACAGGTTTTTGAAGAAGAAAAGAAACTGCAAGGTGAAGTTGATGAAACAGAAGAGAAAGGAAATGATAAAGCAAAATTGAGCCGAAAAGTGAGAGATAATGGAAAAGAAAAAGAGAGAATGAGCGGAAAAATGAGTAGCAAGTAAAGGCAAGTAGAAAAATTAAACTGGTTCAGGGGAAAGAAAAGAGAGAGGGCAAAAATCATGTGTTTTTATGCAAAAAACAGCGAAATAAAGAGTGCCCTTTTGGAAGACCAACAAATTACAAGGAGTCATTCCTTGTACTTGCTGAATCAAATCCCCCCTTGTTTGATTGTGTATCTTTTGCAAGAATACTAGGATATCCTGCCTGAGAAATTACTGAGTGAACTGCTACCCATTAGGGAATCGAGCACTGAATTGACTTTGAACGCGGTTCCCGCTTAATGAAACAATCTGGGGGAGACAAAGGAATTGTAAAAGAAACTGGAAGAACTTTTGAGCAGGAGTACGTAAGGAAGAGCATGAGCCATTGTGTTGTGCCAATTATGCTCATGCCCAAGAAGGATGGGACTCCGAGGATATCCGTTAGTTGTCAAGCCATCAACAATAATATGTTGAAGTATTGTCATCCTATACACAGATTAGATTATACGCTTGGTGAACTTCATGGTGCTAAGACTTTCAGCGAAATTGACTTAAAAAATAGGTATTATCAAATTAGGATGCGAGGGTGGTGATTGAAAAACAGCCTTTTATATGAACAGTTAGTTTAGCCGTTTGGACTAAAAAATGCACCCACCACTATTATGCACTTAATGAATCATGTTTTACAAGCTTTTATTGGTAAGATTGTTGTTATATATTTTGATGACATTTTCATTTATAGTAAGTGTTGGAGAAGCATGTAGAACACCTTAAGAATGTGTTTGAGGTTTTGAAGCAGGGAAAGTTTTTTGCTAAGGCTAGTACATTTTTGTTTGCAAAAAGTTATATTTCTTCGTGTCATGGTTAGTGCTAATGAAATTGAAGTTGATGAAGATAAAATTAAGACAATTAAAGATTGGCCAATTCCTAAAAGTATAACCGAAGTTAAAATCCTTCATGGTCTAGATAGCTTTTACCTAGGTTCGTTATGAACCTTAGTACACTCTAGTTGCACCCCTAATGGAAGTAATCAGGAAATCTGTGGGGTTTAAATTGGATAGTGAACAAGATGAAGCATTCCAAACCATTAAGGGAAAATTGCGCTACGCTACGCACATGCTCTAATTTTACCTCATTTTAACGAGAATTTTGAAATCGAATATGATATACTGGGAATATGTATTGGTGCTATTTGGATGTAGGAAAGGAGACCGAATCTCATACTTCAGTGGGAATCTCAATAGTGCTATAATCAATTACCCAACTTATGACAATGAATTGTATGCACTAGCTAGACCTTTGGAGACTTGGCAGAACTACTTGTGCCCAAGGAATTCGTGATTCACATTGGCCATGAGTCCTTAAAGCATTTAAAGGGACAAGGCAAGTTAAACAACTCTTAAAACAAATGGATAGATTTCAACGGGACCCTTCACTATGTGATTAGGTACAAACTGTGTAAAAAGAATACAGTGGTAGATACACTTTCCATAGGTATGCCCTGATTTTTTACTTTAAATACTAGATAGTGGGGTTTTGTGTATGTTAAAAGATTTGCATGTGAATAATCCTGATTTTTCTAGCATTTATAATGATTGTGTAAAGTGATATGTTCTACAGGCTAGAAGGTTACTTATTTAAAGAGAATAAATTGTCCATACCCGCTGGATTTATGAGGGAACTGTTGGTTAGTGAACCCATAGTGGGGGACTAACGAGACATTTAGGTATTCAAAATACCTTAGATGTACTCTAGGGACTTGGAACACTTCTTTTGGCATAGAATGAAACAAGCTGTTGAGAGAATTTGTGCTAAATGTGTTACTTGTAAAAAAAGCCAAGTCTAGGGTGTTAGCTCAAGGTTTGTATACTCCTTTATTGATACCTAATAAGCTTTGGATGGATATATCTATAGACTTTATTTTGAGTTTACTTGAAACCAAATGATGTAAGGATTCAATATTTGTGGTGGTAGATATGTTTAGTAAGATGATCATTTTATACCTAGCCATAAGACCGATAAGGCCATGCATTTAGCTGATCTATTATTAAAGAAATTGTGCGACTTCACGGGATACCTAGGAGTATCATGTCTGAAATAGATGTTAAGTTCCTTAGCTACTCTTGGAAGGTTTTGTGGAGTAAGTTAGAAACTTAGCTATTACTTTCTACTACATGTCACCCTCAAAATGATTGTCAAACCAAGGTATTTAACCGAACTTTAACTCACCCTCAAAATGATTGTCAAACCAAGGTATTTAACCTAACTTTAACTCAATTTTTTTGCACAATATTATTAAGAGGAATTTCAAAAGTTAGAAGAATGTTCTCCTTTTATTGAATTTGCTTAAAACTGTATTCTTCATTCATCTATAGGTTTTTTTTACCTTTTAAGATTGTTTATGATTTCAATCATTTGATCTGGTGGATTTTATTCATTTTCTTTGGATAAATGAGTAGCTTTGATGGTAAAAAAAATAAGAGTTGATAACATCGCTTCATGAAAAGATGGGGCTCCAAATTGAGAATTAAAATGAATAATATGTGTCTAAACCTAACAAAGGTATGAAGAAGGTGACGTTCAAATCTGGTGATTGGGTGTGAATGTACTTGAGGAAGAAATGTTTTACCAAGAAAAGGCAATCAAAGTTGTAACCAAGAGAGGACAGTCCATTCCAAGTTATAGAAAAGATAAACGATAATACCTACAAGTTAGATATTCCATATGAGTGTGGTGTATCCATTAATTTCAATGTTAGTGAACTATCTGCCTTTGATGCACGTGATGATTCTTGAATGAATCTTCTTGAAGAGGAAGCGAATAAAATGATTTGAGGCAGGGACACTCAAGTTGATCCTCTCTGCATATCTGTTGATCCAATCACGTGGTGAAAGGCCAACAAGATTAAAGTAGAGATGGCAGTATTAGTTCAAAATTTGTGGAGCATTTCACTTCAAATGTAATTGGTAAGTTTCAAGCTTGGATTGGAAAAGGAAGAGACATGAGTAATTAATCTAAGACAAATTCGAGGTGAGGATGTGCAAAATTCATAGGGTTAAAAGCTGATGTGCTAAATTTAGTCTAGGGTGAAGATGTACTCAACTATGCCCAGAGCCACCAAATGATCTATGTTTGTTCTACTTAAAGCATCTACGACTACATTTGCCATACCAGGATTGTACAAAATAGTCCAAAACAATTTATTAAAGAGCTTTTTGAGGTTTTCTAAAATCATACATTTCGCCAGATTTTTACCGGATTATACACCTTTGTGTCTTGCTATGTATATGGATTCTGAGTGAACAATAGCCAGTGTAAATTTTACATATGCTTCCATATAGGTAGTGATGTCAAATCTTTAATGCATGAACTACTACTGTAAGCTCGAGATCATACGCCAGATAATTCTGCTCAAATTTCTTTAATTGTCTTAATGCATAGGTTACTTTTCCCTTTCTATATCAATATGCAATCCCAAATCGTGTTTGGGTGCATCATTATAAGTAAAAAAAACCCACCTGAGTCGTCAAGTATTGTCAACAATAGAGCTAATATTGGTCTTTTCTTTAACGTTCTCTAACAACTGAAGCTTGACACCCTTTCGAGTAAATTGTGGCAAAGGGCTTGCTATCTTGAAATATCCTTCTATAACTCTCTGGTCGTAGCTAGCTATGCCTAGCAAGCTTCTCACTTCACCAACATTAGCAAGCCTAGTCCAATTTTCCACTGTAGAAATTCATGAGAAAGATATTAGAGAGTAGATTGAGAACGATAGTAGAGATTCGAGAGTAGATCAGAAAACAAATTGAGAGAATCGACTATTGAAGATATATTTTATTGGATGGGGAAGACTGATGGGAGGGGAGGTGGTCGAGACTGATAACAAAGAGAGTCTGATATCTATATGATTAGATCAACGGTTGAGATGCATTCATTTAGATAGATGGCTGAGAGATGGTAACATATTTGAAGGTTCTTTAAGTGGGAAAATATTTTTCGAAAGATTGATCAATTAAGATTATTTAATATAAATGTTTCCTAATTATTGAACCCATCTTTAAGGGATGAGATCGAAAAGAGCGGATTGATTCGCGAGAAGATCGATCGGAGAGCACGTATTAAGAACAATGACTATTGAAGACATATTTTTCTGTATTGAGTGTAAGATAGATGGCGGGGGAGGCAGTCAAGATTGATAGCAGAGAAAAGGTGAAATTTGTGTTATTGGATCAAGATGCATTCTTATAGATGAATGATAACTAACATATGACAAACATATTTAGAAAGGTGCTTTTGGTAGCAAAATACTTTTAGAAAGGTTGACCAACTAAGCCATTTAATATAAAGATATAAATAGATAGATTTTTATTTTCATATAATTTAAATTCGTAGCAACACATAATTTTTTTTTTCTAAATGAGACCCACTTGAATGGAGAAGTATTTTTGATTTGCAGCCATGTAGAGTAGGATGAACCAGAAGTGTCTGCCTTGATCCGTCCCTCGACAATTGTTTAATTAAAAATAATAAAAATGTAAAATAAATGAGAACAAATTTAAAAAATTCAAAAACATAATAAATAGATCGATAGATGTATTGAAAAATCGATCCACATCACCTGACTTGACCATTGATTTGATCCAGCTCACACTAATTTAGATGGGCCGCGAAGCAGATCAATTTGCCCACTATCATCCTTAAAGTTTCATTGATTGATTTTTTTTCCAAATATACTAAAATATATATTTTAGTTTTTATGCATTTCTTATTTACTTGTGTTTCTAGTTCAATTATAATATAAGGGTATTATAGTATTTTTAATTTAAGAATGTTACATTTAGCAAACAAAAGCTGAGATTTGACGTTAAAATAATAAGTTTGTCAAATTGCACACTAAAGTGAAAAGTTAGATTGTGCCAATTAATGAATATTTTTTTCACAACACAAACACACATGGAATAGATAGAAAATTAATTACACTTTCTACCATTTTACTTTCATAATAGTGTTTCACTTTTAAGTTTTATTAGATAATGAAATGATTTTTAATTTTATCTAACGTATATGTCTATATACACATAATTTTATGCAATAACCTCAAAAAAACAAAATTTTAAAAAACTCATAACTTTTTATCGTTCGTATGATTTGAGTTTTCATTTCAATGCAAGATTTTGCGATTTTGCAATATATGATGAATCACAAATTTTTTACTTAAATCCATCGTTGAAATGTATATATTATTTTTACTTATTTATTTTTGTACAAAAGGGGGAGGAGATCAGGAGAGGGGAAATATGAGAGGGGTACCTAGGGTTCGAACTCGAGACGTTTTGTCAGCAGTGTGAGAATTTAAAACTACAACACTTATTCCAACCACTATATTATTATTACTAGAGTTTTCACCCATGCCTTGCACAGGAATAATAATAACAATAAAAAATTTCAACAGTAACATATACAAACTAAGGTAGATAGTCTCTATCAAACATACATTAAAAAGGTAATTTATAAATGTGGAAAAAATTGAAGGGAATGGGCATGAAACTACTATCTTTATCAGTAAAATATATTTCAAAATAAAGTAACGAAATTACTTTCGTTATATTATAAATAATCACCAACAAAAGTGCATGGAATAAGTAAAATATTGTATTTCTCTATTTTTAATATTTAAATTTTAAACAAAACTATTGCAAAGACTAATGGAATCAATTCATGATTATACAACGTATCAAATTAGCATAAATAGATTGACTACAAATATAGAAGAAGTAGGAATAGGTGCAATAACCCTCAAGAACTGGGAATAAAATCGACTGTTTCTCCATTTCCTCAGACTCCTTTAGAACGCAAAGAAGCATATACGAAATTTTCAACAAAATTGGAAGACCACCATGTATATGTAGAATAGTATAAGACTTTGATTCATCTTGAGTTTCCTGTAAATTTTTGAAGAATAATAATGAAAAATTTCAACATTAATGAAAAATAGATATTGCTTTCTTCATTATCTAGTATATACAATTGAGAAATTCACAAAATTTATATATATAGGAAGATATAACAATGAGTTTACAATTTTGAACGATTTTGTTACGGAAAATAAGCTCATGTGACTTTCGATTTCAAGTTATATTGAAAAGTGCAAGAAGCCACATAGATATTTTGAAAATAAGGACTAAAAGAACCAACACATCATGGACTCAATTTATATCCCATCTAATATTGTTTCCCTATATAATTTAAACCAAATATCCTTCACTAGTACTTGTGATCTTTAGACTTTAGATTGCGTTCCCATGGCTAAAATGTTCTCTTCCATTAATATCCTTAGCCCATTTGGTTAGGGAGCTAAAGTTGATGCCCTAGAATATAGAGGTCTCAGGTTCAATTCCCTCAATGTGGGTATTTGTCTACATTTTAGTTTGTAGTCCCTTCTATAGGGGTTGTATTATTGATTTTTTATAGTCCTCTGTATAGAGATTTGTATCCTTGATTTTTATGCACTGTATTTCAAAAGGATATATATCTATATGTACTTGTAGTATCATGATACTGATTGTAATTGTACTTCAAAAAAAAAAGTGCCACAATTAAGTTCTGCAACCTTAAAAACAATTCTTTGTATTTATAATCCCTTTCCTTCATTGCTTACAATTCACATAAACAGGTACTTATAACTTATTCAATCCAATGAGAAAGGAGTTTTTACCTTTTCTTTGAAGGAGTTTATTCTTTAGAAGGTGGCAACAGAAATAGCCTAGTGACAAGACAGTGTTCAACAAATTGGGAATTGAGAAATCCACTAAAGTTTTACTGCTTTCCTTGTTCTAGAAGAGTCAATCTTAATCTCTTATTTTGTTTCAAGAGAAAAATAATATTACATTAAATCACCAGTAGTTAGGAAAAGATCAAACTATGACTAACTTCGTTAAATTTTAACGTGCAGAGTGACAAACTACTCAATCTCAATACTCTGTTTCTTAAAAAATAGACAGATAATCACTGAAATAAACACTAAACCAACAACCAGATAGATAACCATTGAAATACATTTTCCAGGAAATATAGAATAGAAGGAGAAAATTCCAACTTGCATTCTCTGTTCCGAAGTTGTACCCATTGCAACATCCTCAAGTGCTGTTCTTGACAAAAATATTCCATCCAATTGTACATTTTAAATTTTTAATACATGTGAAATCAAAGGCTTGTTATTTGTAGCCTTTCTACAGTTCTTGTTTAAAAATTTAAGCCTTTTAGAGGGGTTTCCTCTTTTTTATTCCAAAATTAGCATCTTTATGGATTACCTTTTTCACACGAAGTAAAATAAATTGGAGAGATTCAAATTTTAACCCATAAAAAATGATTACTAAATTAGAAAGTTTATGAATATTGTTGATAACTCAATTATATGTAGATCATATGGTTAACTACACAACGCCAGATTTCTTTTTCTTTTATACTACACAGGTTGTGTTTTCATCTGCTTATTTGACAAAACTATAATTTGCCACTGTAGAGAAGAATAGCCTATCATGTAGAGAGCAATGAATGTCAAAAAATAATCAAGGAATCAAGGTTGCAAGTTACTATCAGATTAGAAGTACATGATAAGAAATCCTTGAACACCAAATGTGTCAATTGGGATATCATTTGTTGTAACGTCCTACAAATAGATACCATATATTTATATTGGTAAAATGATTTTCTTGTTAAGGATTAGCAAAATGCATAGTAAAATTACAAAGAAACTTACCAATAACCTGTATACAAAAGGTAAATTCAAAATCAACAATTTGTATAAAAAAAATCAATATTTTCCCACTGAAGCATATTGAAACAAAAATTTGGATACATAGGAAAGTTCTAAATTCAGCATTTGTACTCCATCAAGACTAATACAACTTGAAGATCCACTAACAACACGGAACTGCAAACGTCGTACTCAATCAAAACCCTAAAATTTAAAGGCAATAAAATTGATCACTGCAACACAAAAAAAAAAAAAATAATCAAAATAAAAAAATGGATAATAAAGAATAATATATGCTGATTTGCTTAATTGGAAAAAAATTTGCAAACAAATATTTGATTCAAAACTCAGCAGAACACGAAAAAAATAAAAAAAATAATATAGAAGAATAAAGGATGATTTAACATTGCTATATGAAGAATGGACAAAAAATTTCAGATATTAGATTCAAATTTTGTTGAGAAGATAACAAAGATAGTTAGAGAGAGACAATGTGATTTGATAAGAGGATGATAGGGATAAAGCCAAAGAGAGAAAATGGAATGCCAAAGATAAAATCGGAAACCAGAAATTGAAAAAAAAAAGAAAAGAAAAAGAAAAGATAGAGTGACGTCATAAGTGATGTCAGCAGTAATAATCTTATAAAACCAGACTAGTGCAGGAAAAATCATATCAGACAAACTTATCTTATTATTAATATATAGAATAGAAGAATAAAGGATTATTTAACATTGCCGTATGAGGAATAGATAAAAAATATTCAAATATTCGATTCAAATTTTGATGAGAAGATAATGAAAATAGACAGAGAGAGACAATGAGATTTGATGAGAGGATAATGGGGATATAGCCAGAGAGAGAAAATGGAATGCCAAAGATAAAATCAGAAACGAGAAATTAAAAAAAAAAACAAATAAGATAGAGTGACGTTAGCATTAATCTTATAACGCCAGATAAGTGGAGGAAAAAATCGTACCAGACACACTTCTCTTATTATTTATATATAGATTATTATTATTTTGTTGGCATTGAATGAGGAAAAAGAAAAAGAAAAATTGAATTTAAAAAAGAAAGGGTTTTAGTGGGGGGGCCATTTGTAAGTTTTAAAACATTCTTCTTATAGTTATTGTCAATTTTTCTATGAAAAAAAGGCCCTCCCCTAATGGAGAGGACGTTCTGAGATGGTATTGATTTGGCAATCCATTAAGGAGAACACAACCAAAAATCCTATCCGATGTAAGCATTATCTCTAGTCCCACCATCTAGAATTTAATCCTACAAGAATCCACTCCCTTACTCAACCCCCACCTAAAATCAGTGAACCTTTCTCTTTTCCCAAATTTGTGTATATGGATTTCGCTCCATTCTAGCGAGAATGCCCCCCTTCCGGCCAACTAAAAATTCCCATTGGTCATCTCTACTAACCGTCGACGGAAACCCTCACCAGAAAACACAAGACCGTTGCTACCTCTAGCTGCTGACCAACCCTAAACCCAAGCCTGCCTGCCTGCCTGCGATGGAAACCCGTGTGCTCTTCCGATCTTCAAGAAGGCCGTCCAGATCACATTCGCCGCAGTTCATGAGCGCTGTCTAATAGGAAACCGTCCAGATCTCCGTCTGATTTCAAACTCTAGGTATGGAGTAATAAATTACCCTTTTTGTTTATTTGGATGTATTGTATTAACAAAGGTGAAAAGATACTCTAGAAACATTTTCATATATTCTAAAAACTAGAGACAAAAGAAAATCATGCAATAAAAACTGGAAAAATTATGCAAAAAAGTATGCGCATTTAGGATTTTGTACATGCCTGTAGTATGGTTACAGATGGATATTTTTTACATGGAATGTAGAATTTTGAGTTTGTTAAATATGTGTAAAAGCAAGAAAAAAAATATGTACATAGAGTTGTAGAATGTGGAGATATATTCCAGAAACTAGAGACAATGAACTTTATGAAAATTATAGGTTGTAATTTTTTCATGCCTCTAGAATTTTGAGGACCCATAAAATAGAGATCGGAAGAGCACACGT
>CAVNYN010268614.1:63182-106564 GCA_963692815.1 Nyctanthes arbor-tristis | reverse complement strand
AAATTGTGTCCACCCCTACTCTCTGGTGGTACATTGGAGGATGAGTCTGTGTCGTCGTCCTGTTGGTGAGATGGGGCCGAAGCAGAGCCATTGCACTCTGCCTGAAGCTGGTGGACGGCAGCCCAGAGATTGCGATTGTCTTCCCACATGGCAAAAACTTGAGTGCCCAAGCCATAAGTGATATAGCAAATGAGCTCGGCTAGGGTAAATCTTGGTGGTGTTAGAGGTAGGCTCAATATTAGTTGCCACCAAATGGTTCAGGTACCAAGCCGCTTCACGAAATTCACTGTTGCTATAATAGTTTTTTCCACCACTGGTGTCTGGTCATCCAAACCGAGAATAAAACGAATTGTATCATCCTCCGTATGCTCTTTTGGTTCATACTCTTTATAGTATACTGCATCGATGAGGTCGAAGCCAAGATATGCATCAATGCCTTCTTTGCTGAACTCTTCCGATCTAATTATAGACCTTGGTTTGATGGTAATTGCGGGAGTTCTCGTTGTCGAGTTCAGTGTTGACGTTCTTGTAAAATTCATGAAATAGTCTTGTGTTTCCCCTGGGAAGCTCGGTCACATATCTAGTCCACCCATTTTCCTGAATGACTTCCTTAAGGAAATGATCCTTGAATTGTTCTAATAGTACTTGTCTTTCCTTAATCACTTGTATAAATGACAATTCATGTTCTTGGATGATCTTCTGTCCTTTGCTTGATGAAGAAAGTAAGGCCATTAGGATATAGATGCCAAACAAAGTTATAAGCCTACAATAGTGAGAATGCAATTAGCTTATGTAGAGAAGAATGAAACAAGACTTTTAAGCTTCCAAAAACAATTTCAATCTGATACCAAGCTATGGTAATTGTTTCAAACATCAATGCAATGTTTTAGGTTCATTTGTGCATTTTGTCAAACACTTTATGTGCAATTTTCGAGTAAGGTGTAAATTGATGCAAAATTCTAAAACAAACTCCAAGAAAACAAGCATAATAATCATAGGAATACTTAATGAGTATATGCATCAAGAAAATAGCAAAACCCATGAATGATTCGTTCCACAATTGCATCAAGTGAAGAGAATGAAGGTCTTACCTTGGATATTAGATTAAAAGCTCCAAAAAAATTGTTCCAAATCACCAATGTAGAAGCACTAGGTGTTTAGAATTGAAAGATCTTCTTTTTGTGTCGGGAAATTAATTTTAATGGGAAGAGGGGTTAGGGTTCCAGAAAAAAATAGAAGAAAGAGTAAAAATGAGGAGGGAGGCTGGTTCGGTATTTCAAAGCTAAAAAAAAACACAGGAAAATTAATTTTTTTTCTTTTTCACACGCCCAATGCGGGCGCCCAGGGCCAGCAGGGCGCCCGCCTTGGGTGTTCTGCTAGTGGCGTTAAAGAGGGGGCGGGTGCCGTGCTTAGCCGGGGCACCCGCCATGACTTCTCTGATTTTGAGTGGAACTGGGGTGTGGGTGCCTTGCCGCCCTGTGTGTTTTGCCCCAATTCATGAAAATTTTTTTTCTTCCTTTTTTTTTTTTGAAAGAATCATGAAATCTCGTCCCCTTTACTTAAGAACCCATAGAAGTGAACATGCAAGGATAAATTAACAAGATAAAAATGACCAAAAAAAATTACGAAAAATAACAGAAGGGGAAGAAAACTCTCTCTTGGGTTACCTCACAAGCAGTGCCTTTGTTTAATGTCGTTGGCTCGATGATGTCTTCTATGTGGTTAAGTTGTGGGTTTTTGATGCTCCAAAACAACTTCCTCAATGTTGCAGACCTGAGAACCTTTATAATATGGCTTGAGTCGATGGCCATTAACTTTGAATATTTTGTCTGTCCTCAAGCTCTTGATCTCTACTACACCGTGAGAAAAAACTTTAATAACAACAAAAGGACCAACCCAAAGAGAACGCAACTTACTTAGGAATAGCTTGAGCTAAGAATGATAGAGCAAGACTTTCTGTCCTACTTCAAAGCTCTTTCTCTAGATCATTTGGTGATGGAACACTTTTGTTCTTTCTTTATAGATCATAGCATTCTCATATGCCTCGTTCCTCAACTCTTCAAGCTCTTTCAATTGGAGCTTCCTATATGTTCCCGCTTCATCGAAATCTATATTGTATGGCTTTATTGCCCAATAGGCCTTGTGCTTAATTTCAACTGGTAGATGACAAGGCTTACTGAACACCAAACGGTAAGGGGACATGCCAATTGATATTTTATAAGCCGTCCTATAGGCCCACAATGCATCTTCTAACCTCAAACTCCAGTCCTTCCTTTTAGGTCGAACCGCCTTCTCCAAGATGGACTTAATTTCTCTGTTTGATATATCGGCTTGACCACTCATTTGGGAATGATAAGATGTTGAAACTTTTTGTAGCACCAAATATTTCCTGAGTAAAGCTTTTATCAATCTATTGCAGGCGTGGGTTCCCCTTTCATTTATAATAGCTTTCGGTACTCCAAACCTGTTAAAGATGTTAGATTTGAAAAAATCTACAACAAATTTAGAATCATTAGTCCTGGTGGCATTTTCTTCTACCCATTTCGAGACATAGTCTACTGCCAAGAGAATGTATGTATATCCATAAGATGTAGGAAATTGTCCCATAAAATCAATGCCCTAGATTTCACAAATAAGGATAGGGTTCTGGGCCATCTGATCTCTTTGGGAAATTTTACCTGTTCTCTGGCAATTATCACGAGCTTTACAGAATATGTATGCATCTTTAAATAAGGTTGGCCGATAGAAGCCACTTTCTAACACCTTTTGTGCTATTCTTCTTGGACCAAAATGTCCTCCACAAGCACAAGAGTGACAAAAAGTCAAAATTGATTGAAATTTGGGTTTAGGGACGCACCTTCTTATTATCTGATCAACACATCTTTTCCAAAAGTAAGGGTTACCCCATATATTGTACTTTCCGTCACTCTTGAGCTTGTTCCTTTTTCCCGTAGCCCATCTAGCAGGTAGTAGTTTGCTTGCTAAGAAATTTACTAGATCCGCATATCAAGGGGTTTCCATGCTCACTGCAAGCAAGCTTTCATCTGGAAAGGCTTCTTTTATTGGTGTGCTATTTTCTTCTCGAACTACCCAACTAAGGTGATCTGCCACCACATTTTCCACTATTATATTGTCTTTTATCTCCAAATCAAATTCTTAGAGGAGAAGAATCTACCTGATTAGCCTGGGTTTGCCTCTTTTTTTGCTAGGAGATGCTTCAAAGCTGCATGATCAGTGAAAACAATTACTTTAATACCCAACAAATGTGACCGAAACTTTTCTAAAGCAAAAACAACTAATAAAAGTTATTTTTCTGTCGTAGTGTAATTGTCTTGTGCAGCATTCAGAGCCCTCAAGGCATAGTAAATCACATGAGATGCCTTTCCAACCCATTAGTCTAGGACCGCCCGTACAGTATAATTACTGGCATTACACATTAATTCAAATGGGAGGTTCCAATCCGGCGGTTGAATTATTGGGGGAGAGCTCAATGGTTCTTTTAATTTGTCAAATGCCCACTTATATTGCTCATCGAACTCAAAGGCCACATCTTTTTGCAATAAGCTACATATATGTGAAGCTATCTTCAAAAAATATTTGATAAACCACGATAAAATCCTACATGTCCAAGGAAAGATTGAACATCCTGCACACTAACGGGGTAAGGTAAAACAGAAATTAAATCTACCTTAGATTTATCAACTCCAGTTCCATTACTTGACACCAAATGACCTAAGACTATACCTTGTTCCACCATGAAGTGACATTTTTCCCAATTAAGAGCCAGGTTAGTCTCGATGCATCTTTTCAATATCAAAATTAAATTGTCCAGATAATCATCAAATGAGTCACCCCAAACACTAAAATCATCCATAAAAATCTCAATAATAGTGTCTATATACTCAGAAAAGATACTCATTATATACCTTTGGAATGTAGCAGGGGTGTAACACAGCTCAAAAGGCATTCTATGATAAGCAAACGTACCAAATGGGCAGGTGAAAGTGGTTTTCTCCTGATGTTCAGGTGCTATAGCAATTTGAAAATAACCTAAAAAGCCATCTAAACAGTAATAATAAGAATGTCCAGTTAACTTTTCAAGCATTTGATCAATAAAAAAGCTAGAGGAAGTGGTCCTTTCGGGTTCCAGAATTTATTTTTCTATAATCAATACATACTCGTCACCTATTTGCATTCGGGTGGGAACCAATTCACCGTCCTGATTTTCCATAAATTTCACACCCGATTTCTTTGGCACAACCTGAACCGGGTTACCCACTTACTGTCAGATATAGGATAAATCATCCCAGTTTCCAAGAGCTTCAAGATCTCCTTTTTCACAACTTCTATCATTAGGGGATTTAATCTTCTTTGAGCCTGCCTTGTTGGTTTGACATCATCTCCGAGCAGTATTCGGTACATACAAATAGAGGGGCTTATCTCTTTTATGTCAGCCATGGTCCAACCTATTATTTTTCTGTATTCTCTCAAGACATGCACTAGTTTGTCTTCTTGCTTCGATGTCAATTTGGCTAAGATTATCACTAGAAGCGTATCTTTTTCTCCAAGATAGACATAGTTCAAGTGACCAGGCAATGGCTTTAACTCTAAAGTGAGGGCCTGTACAATAGAAGGTAGCAGTGTATCACTAGCTTGTCTTCTTGCTTCAATGTCAATTTGGCTGAGATTATCACTAGAAGTGTATCTTTTTCTCCAAGATAGACATACTTCAAGTGACCAGGCAATGGCTTTAACTCTAAAGTGGGGGCCTGTACAATAGAAGGTAGCAGCATATTAGTAGATTTAGGCAATTGAATAGTACAAATTTCATACCTTTTGGGCACCAGTTGCAAAGAATATAGGGCTACCACTATCTCTTCTAATTCATGGCTGAATGCCAACTCTTTTTCTACTCCCATCTCAAGATGCTCAGTCAGAGCTACTTCTAATTCGTCCATGCAACTAAACTAAAATGTTTCTTCCACAAGAGGATCAATAATATCAATTGCAAAGACAGAACATGCATCTTCAGGCCATCAAATTCCATAATAAGTGTTCCCCTACGCACATCTATCTTTATTTGTGAAGCATAAAAAAAGGGTCGTTCCAGTAAGATAGGTGTAGAATTAGGGGTAGTCTCATCATTCATATCTAAAACATAAAAGTTTGCAGGAAAAACTAATCCATTTACTTGAACTAACACATCTTCAACTACTTCGTCTAGATAAACATTAGTCCTATCAGCTAATTGAATGATGACACTTGTTTCTTTCAATTGGTTCAGATTCAGAGAAGCATAAATAGAACGAGGCATGACATTGATTGGTGCTTCTAAATCTATCAAGGCCTTTTCAGTTTTAGTGTCACCTATTCTACAAGTAATGGTAAACATACCTGGGTCCTTGCATTTTGGATGTAGTTTCTTTTGAAACATAGCTGACGCCGTTTCTCCCATCTTGATCTTTTCATCCCCCTTTAGTTTCCCCTTATTGGTGCAAAGGTCCTTGAGAAATTTAGCATACCTCGGCTCTTAATTGATTGTATCCAACAGTGGGATGTTCACTTCAACTTTCCTGAATGTCTACAAGATCTCCTTTTCCTTGTCTTGTTTTTTTGATTTGGCTAACCTGCTAGGAAAAGGAGGAATAGTTGATTGAACATTAATAGGAAGGTTACGATCTTACCTATGGGCTTAATGCATCTTCTCATTCTTTTTCCATATCCCTCTCGATATTATCTTCACTGGCAATTGCAGGCTTCACCTATTGAGAACTCAGAACATCTTTCCCACTCCTCAATATCATTGCACTCACATTTTTGGGATTCATTTCAGGTAAGATCGTAGTTTACCCCCCGCTTGGGCCTCGAAATGGTTTATGGCAGTTTCCATCTGGCTCATCTGATTTTCTAGGTTTTGGATGCTTGATTTGGTATCCTATTGAAACTGCAGAGTGTTAGAAGCTAAGGTTTTAACCATATCTTCCAATGACATTTCTGGTTTCTGAGGTGGTGGTGGAAGCCTTGGTTGGAATTGCCCTGGTTGTGGGTTTGGGAAGAAATTCTGCGGTCTGTTTCTATAACTGAGGTTAGGATGATCCCTCCACCCAAGATTGTAGGTGTTGGAGTAGGGGTTATACTTCTTGTTCTGGAAGGGGGGATTTCCTGCTACCTTGACATGTTAAGTTCCTCGTTCTTGTAGCATGGGGAATGAATCAGTTGGATGGCCTATGGTAGAGCAAATCCCGCATGCTTTAGCTTGTTGTGCATTGCTTACAGTGAGTTGCCTAACAAGAGAGGTTAATTCAGACAGTTGATGTTCAGTAGCAGATGTCTGTACCTCATTTACCTTTCTTACAGATGTGTCTTGATGGAAGCCAAATTTTTGAGAATTTTCTACCATATTGGCCATCAGGGTTCTTACTACATCAGGCGTCTTATCTACCAATGTACCACCACTTCCTGCGTCGATCATACTCTGATCCATTGCAAATAACCCCTCATAAAAGTACTAGATTAGCAGTTGATTGCTTATTTGATGATGTAGGCAGCTAGCGTAAAGCTTCTTGAAGTTCTCCCAATACTCATACAAGGATTCCCCTTGATGTTGTCTAATCCCACATATTTCTTTCCTGATGTTAGTAGCTTTTGAGGCAGGGAAGTATTTTTCTAAGAATACCCTCTTCATATCATTCCATATGGTGATAGTTCCGAATGGCAAATAATAGAACCAATCCTTAGCTATATCTTTCAATGAGAATGGAAACGCCCTTAGCTTGATTTGCTCCTCAGTCACATCCGGTGGTTTCATACTTGAGCACATTACATGAAATTATGTGAGATGCTTGTGAGGGTCCTCACCTGCAATGCCATGAAAAGATGGCAGTAGATGTATTAGCCCTGATTTTAGTTCGAAAGTAGTATTTTCAACCAACTCAGGAAATGTAATGCATAGGGGCTGTTGATTAAGGTCTGGAGTAGCCAATTGCTACAATGTTTGATTGTTGGTAGCCATTGCTTCAGTTGTGGATTCCTTAGCTTCTTTTCTCAACTTGTGCAAAGTTCTCTAAGGTTCTGGATCAAATAACAATGGAGATTGATTAGATGATCGAGATTTAGTCATGCAAAATTGAGAATTGTAAGCAATCTATGTAAAACAAATAAACAAATAAACAAAATAAAACTAACTAACAAAATCACTTAATTCACCGCACCGTTCCCCGACAACGGCGACAAAAATTTGGTCGCTTGTCAAATGCGCCAAAAATAATGAATTTCCTTACTCGAGTTTAAATAAAATTGTGGTAGCGGAGTAAGGGTCGAACCCATATATAACAGTGAATAAATTAAGCAATTTAATGTTAACTAGAGATTTTAGGGGAGGGGTTTGAGTTGAATTGTCAATAAAAATTAAATTGAAAAGCTAATTAGGAATGCTACTAATAAATTGAGTAGAAAAGATTAATGAGGATAATCACCCAATTCACGGTTCGGTTCAGTCTATATTAGTGATTCTTATGTTCTTGAAATGTGTTCCTAGCATGCAATTGAGACTTCTAACCCTAGGTATTGTTATGCTTCAATTACCCGAATTTTTCCTTAGGTTGCAACTAATCCGAACAAGTTCTTGAATTAATTATTAACCTTGGACAACTTGGAGTGAGTTCACCAAATTTGATGCAAAGCCAATGTGTAAAACGAGAAAAATAGGTTAGACCAACACAAAAAAATCACAAGCTTGCTTTGTAATCTTAGGTCGTGATATCGCTAGCAACTAAAATTGCTAGTTGCTACGAATGAATTAGGAAAAACAAAAATTATGTGTTGAAAGCCTAACTCTCGCAGTTGATATATAGATGCATCAATCAAATGGCCCTATTGAGAGAAAATCACCAAAATATCATAAACTTTAATAAAATATCACAACAATCTCAATTAACAATACTTAGAAATAACGTTAGGAAAATAGCAAAAGGAAGGACAAATCTTTAGATATCAACGTCCCTTCGAATTAGGTAGAAGAGGCTTTAGCCTTGCGTGCTCACATCGATCTCAAAACTAGATTCTTCGATCTTCAATCTCCTTGTGTTTCTCCAAATTTCTCTCCTAGGTTGTGTGTTTTTTTCTCCCAACTCTTCCTCTTTTATAGCTCTTAAAAAGCCCTCAAAGATACCCCAAAAACCATGCACAAGTCTGGGCCAAAAGAGAGTTCAAAATAGAGGGGAATTCTACATGTAAGGGAGTGCAGACGCCCTATACCAGCATGGTGCCCGCCCTGAAGATTCTGCCCAACTTCTGCATTCGAGGGCGGGTGCACCAGGAAGTTAGGGCGCCCTGACTTCTCTGCCTAAGACGTCTCCTTTCCAGCAGCTTTAGGGCTAGTGCACTGGTCAGCAAGGCACCCGCCTTGCTCTTTCTCTTTTCATTTCTTTCCTTTCAGTCCTCCAAGTTCCATTGTCCAACACCTTGGTCCCCAATGCTCCAAAATACTTGTAAAGTCTATCCAAACTCCAGTTTTTCTATTTTCTCCTTGGATCTGTTCCGAAAAGAGAAACTAACCACAAACAACTATTTTAAGATAATAAAACACATCATAAAACACCAATATGGAGAAATTAAACAAGCTAATCAAACACTTATCAGTTCTTTTTCTATGTTCTCTTCTAAACTGAGGATATTCACCTACAAACACAATATTTACATAAATGTGAGTAGAAATCCCTCAATTAATCGGTAAGTTATACGTTTAAAAGTAAAAATGAGTAAGATTTACACTTATCAAGCCACATAAAAATAACGTGTTAGAACAATCTTCAGAATTTACATGATTGTCTACTACAGTTGTTTCTTCCATCTCTTTGGTCTTTCTACTGCTTAGACTAATGCACATGCCTTTTATTTGCAAGAAAGAATATTTCTTCAAATATCAGTATTGATAAAATTGTAGTGCATTTTATGAAAGCATTTGTCTTTTACCCTATGAATTTCTTGAATTTTCTATAAAAATAGAACGGACTCCGACAAGAAAGAATATTTCTTCAAATATCAGTATTGATAAAATTGTAGTGCATTTTATGAAAGCATTTGTCTTTTACCCCATGAATTTCTTGAATTTTCTATAAAAATAGATCGGGCTCTGATTTCGGAGCCCGATCTCCAATAATACGACGTCACCTCACCTGACACAGGTGAAGTGGCGCGCTGTGATTGGAGATTTGTTTTTATAGAAGAACTCATGAATTTCTTCCATTAGCATTAACTTTTTGAAATTAATTTTATGTATGAAGGAATAATATTTTTCTCTTACTATCTCAAATCTTGCAGTGAGTTTTCTGGGCAAAAGATTTACAAGAAGGAAAGACAAAGAACTGAAAGTTATAACCTTCTATTATAGAAAAAGGAAAGACAAAGCACGAATGAAGGAAATTAAGACAAATCTTGCATTTTTGCTTAATTTCCTCGTTTTTGTATATTTTTATTTATATAATAATAAACATGTTTTATCCTGATATTGTTTATTATAAACCGTTCACGTTAGCATTCAATAAACTTATTACAATCAGCGTCACATTACATTTTTCAACTACAATCAACTAAGGATGTTTACTTTCCTGATTGTTTTATATATCTTTTTTTTTCTTTTTTTTTTTGGCACTAAATTGTAATTCCAAAAGTTTTCCATAGAACAACATGTTGCACGTGGCCATAAGACATCATATAATAATTTACATATAGTGTTAGATCATTTTTAATTTAACTTCAACATGAAGGCTTTGTTTTGTTGTTCTTTTTTCCCCTTTTATTTTTCACTTTAGAAATTTTGAATTTTCGTTTTTTAATTCTACATTCCAAGAGGTCAAAAAATTGAATTCCTTCATACCTTTGGAATATTACATTTGATAATTTTAAATAAAATACAATTGCAGACTGTTTCTTTTATTTTTTTTCTTTTTCTTTTTTTCTTCAGTAGATACATTTCTTAATGTTGGGTGGGCCAAGCCCATGAAATTGGTCCAATTAAGAGTTTGTTTGATTCTCGTTTTTTGTCCAACTTTGGGGAAATTATAATGAGCTGAGAGGTGGAATGTGTATTGAAAATGTAAAAATGTTTGAAATATATATGTGATTGTAGTTGAACAGTTGTTAAATCAAATGTCAAATCAGTGGTAGGTAAAATTATAATTTGCGAGAATAATGAGAACCAAACAAGCTCTAAATAATGGTTTGAAGTTTGAGGACTTGCTCTTTGGTTACCTACAAGAAAAACATTATAAATTGGAGGAAAATAATTTAGCTCTTTGGTTTTCGCTTGTTTTCGACTAGTACTTCTATGGAGTCTATTGGATATCATGTCATGCTTTCTCCCTTTAGAAACACCATTGTTTACACAATAATTTGTCTTTCTCCTTGATTCAAATTTGCTATTGGATATTACGATTTATCGACAACTGCTTCATCGAGGATAAAGAAAATTAAATCATAAACCTTCCATGATAGAAGTGGCAAGTCCTCTATAACCATCTTCTTGACAAAAGATATACATTTGAGCTGTAGCAGCAGTTAGGATAGAGGATGTTATTATATCAACCAAACACTTGAGATTTGATGAACCCCCCATAGGGAGCTTAATATGCCAGAAGAAATCTGGTTTCCCTTGTGGCAGGCCACATTTCAACCATTTTAGCATGATATTCACTTCTTCTCATATGATGTTCCGGGCATCTTTTCTGCATAAGATCAGCATGATTGGACCAGTTTCTGTTGTTGAAATGGGCAACATTATTGTGGTTTTATTTTCACTAAAATCAAAAGCATATATAATTGATGTGTGGTTGAGGCACTACCATCGCTGTCAGTTTTAGCACTTACAGAATGGTTTTTGTTGCTGGTTTCACCCTTTTCCACAACGATGTGGTGTATTGTTGAAAACATGCATTGAATTGGTCCTGAGCTTGATAAGGGTTGCAATTTTGATCACTTGATGAGGGTTGCAATTTTGCATCCAATTTTTATCAAGATTTCATCCATTTTTCTGTCAGCTTTCTTGACAAATTAATTCCTATTATTTCCAAAGCATAGGGTGTAGTTCTACCATCTTCTGCATTTGCTCAAACTGTTTCTCCATGGTTAGAAATTAGGATTTGCTGTTTCCTTTGTCTCCTGAAACTCTGACTGTATGACTAATGTCTCAAACTACAATCATCATAATGAAAAATTGAAAAATGATTGAAAAGAACTTCGAAATTGATCTGTTAATTTGAGGTTTTTATGGACCTCCTTACAAGCTATTGGTTCTCGAGAAACCAATAACCTCTGAAAGACAACACAACGTTGTGAAAATAGTAATCTGGCCTATAGGTCTGGAACACCAATAGGTTCCACATCTCCCGCACCTCTACCAATTACAAAAAATCACTATTAACTTTGAGAGTTTTAGAGACTTCTAAAAGTGCCACAAATAAATATTAATTATAAAGATACATCTATACGCCCCTATTACATTTAAGTTTAATTTAATTAAATAAATAGTATTGACACCTTTTTATTATTATTATTATTATTATTATTATTAGTACTACTATTACGGGAAAAGGAAAATATTTCTAATTAAATAAAAACTAAAATAATAATAATAATAGTACGTTAAATCATAAAATTTTTAATTGCATGCCAAAGAGTAAATATTCAAACATTACAACAAATAAGAAAGAATATCAAATAAAAGTAGCTAATAATTAATAGTAGCATGATAGCATGATATCATATTCTTAATTTACGTCATATTCTCCCTAAAAATACATGCTAACTTTGTTAATCTTTTATTCTTTTGACCCTGCAGCATGAATAGATGTCGTGCCAATGTAACCGCGAACTTTGCTGCTACCCTCGATGCTTGTTGTTATTACACATGCTTGCATCTTGAGTTCTTGGATCTCCTCGCCGTGGGTGAAATAGTTGTGTACATATTAGCCTAAAAAAAAAAGAAAAAGAAAAAGAATCTCTCTTTATATGCATTAATTAATATTAACATATAAAGTATTGCTTATAAGATATAAAACTTACCTCAACACCTCAATAGAGACAGGTATATAACTAGGCTTTTTGCTCCTACTAAATGGAGAAGTACTATGCTAGAAAAAGTTTGCAACAATAAAAGCAATGTTTTCCATGAATATGCACATCCTACAGAGATGGATACACAGATTTCCAACTATGACGTTCTTTTGTTCATCACTTCATCCAGGTAAACCAAGGTAGGAGAGACGGAGGTACTGGGCGAGAAAGAAAGATGCTGATTTTGCAATTGTCTAGTTGAAGAGAATTTAAATTGGACAAATGAGAAGAGAAGGAAAAGAACATGACATCATTTAGTTTTAAATATATCTTCACAATACCAGTGTTGCTTAAGGGCCAAAAAATAAAGCACAACACACACCCCAACAACCCCCAATCAAGAGAAGTCACTAACACGCAGGGTCAAAAAGAATCAAATCATTTGCTTTCCATATTACACATGCAAAGAGAAAATCTTGCCTTATGCTATTTCATTACTCCTTCATTAAAGTTCAGATAGCAAGATATTGATAATATTATTGACCTTTTTAAAGATCAGTTAACATCATGGTGTTTACCACCATTGATATTCCAAATTGCTCTCAAGGGTTATAAAGTAAAAATTTTATCTTATTTACCTAAGCTAACTTCGGTTTTTGACTTTATGCAGGATTCCAGGAAATATAAATGTTGATGTAGGAAACATACCGTCAAAATAGTCTCTAGAGTAGACTTCTTTGTTACTGGTTGCAAGTCGGTTGAGATCTGCAGTGCACAAGTGAGCATGTAGGTGGCATCCTTATGTCTTATATTACTCATGTGTGTAAGAGCTCTGCTTGTTTGTGGGAATTTTGAAAAATCATTTTTCTCCGTCACCATACATTCTTTGACAATATCATCTGTTGTGTAATCAGATACAATTTCTCCTTCATTCTGCACCACCTTCTCCCAAAATACCATTTTTTCCAACAAAAATATCTCCCAAACTCTTATAAAACATTAATCTCAATCTATATTAACGAATGAAATAAAAGAAATCTGACTTATGCAGAATTTGACATAGAAAAAAAGTGCTTTCCAAAATGTATGTGAAAGCCTAAACGCTTCAAACTTCAGGAATGGGCAAGCTCCAAGCAAAATTTCTTTTTTGAGTATCGTAAACAATCTAGACAACAAATTTCATTCAACTAATAGAACGTAGCAGTGCAAATCAATAAGAAAAGGCAATTTGTATCCCACAACCATTCGATGCTCACTGAATTGTCCTCAAGCAGAACTACATCAACTTTGAAGCAAATCGTGCTTGTGCCTCATCAATGGCAAATCCAGCTTGTACTTGAAGTAAATTTGCTTTTATTGTAGCAAACTTACCTCAACGCCTCAATAGAGACAGGTATATGACTAGGCTTTTCCCTAATTCCCTTTAAAACACAGTGCTTGAAGTAATTCTAATTGCCACTCAGCATCAGAACTCCCAATCAATCAATCAATGTTGCTCTGGTTTCATATGCCACTTTGATTTCCACAACCCGATCCCAAACCCCCAATTTTATTCAGCAAACACGAATTCATTCTACAAATTTGAAACCCTTTTTCCCATAAATTCGAAGGCGGTATAGAGAGCACATAATATATATTAAACTAAAATTCCAGGCACCATAGAGAGTAAAAGCAAAACCCTTAAATCAGATAAAGGGAAAAGAATTGAAATTAGTCAAAATCAAAGCAAGAATGACATTATTGCCAATATGGAGAAAAGGCATTTGAGCACACAGAGTGATATCATGAACGCTTACCTCGTTTGGTCATTTCACTGCGGCTGGTGAAGAAAAAATAGAAGACGATCAGAAGGAAGATGGCTATGGAAGATGAATTGAATTTGTGTCGTACTGAAAGGGTGGTTTGTATCTCCCAAAATTTTAATTTTCGTTCTCCCGAAATTTCAGTTATTACTGCCACACTTTTCTTAAATAAATAAATTTATTAATTAATCAATTAATAATTTTTTTGAAAAATTAATTATTTTTTTTGAAACATCAATTAATAAATTTTTTCGAAACAACTAGGGGCGATTTTATATGTCTAAAATACTTTTATTAGAGGCGAAATATAAATCCCTTCCTAGTTATATATTTAGAGGTGTATATTTTCCACCCCTAGGTAGAATAATTGTTGCCAATTTTTGAGAAGAAATTAGGGACATTTATGTCCATTACAAATATTATTAATAGAGACTAAACATACTTATGCCCGTAATTCATTATTAATAGTGGGGTATAACTTATTTTGCCTCTAGTTTGATGCCCCTAATACTCACAAAGTTAATAGTGAATATTCTACAAATGGCAACGTAGACTAAGTCAAAAATATATAAATAATCCACATTAATAAAAATAAATTGTACCAGAGACCAAATCAACGTAAGGTATTTCCATCACTTTTCTAAAAGTCATACCCTACCGTTTAGTTGGTATTAGTGCTTGGAGTTAAGCAGTAACATACTATGTTCGAAAGTTAACTTAGACCAAATTTTATATCTTTACATGGAATAAATGCAGTCTTCCAAGTTTGATGTATCACAAGTACTCACATTTAGGTAACGATTGTAATATCTTAGATAGAAAATTGCCTCAGTGACATATATAGAATGGAAGAGGTGTAATGCGTACTTGTCATCAGCAGTTGTTTTCAACTTTCTTTGTTTGTTCATATGCCGATGTTTTATCTAGGGTTACTATGAGTTAGTTGGTGGTGATGTTCTAACTTACTATCAATCATTACGTGCACATTAGCACATACATCTGATTTAAAGTAAACTATCGGATAGAAAATATTTCTCTGTCTAATGATGAAAGTTGGGATTGGTTATCGTATTACATGTATTGTTCTTGTCCATCCTGTGATTTTATCTGAATTTAGTCACTGAATGAATATAACACTCTCTTATGATAAGTATTGCATTTTTCTCATGAAAATCTTCACTTTTCAGCTACAATATTCGTTTGGGAAAGAATGCTGAGGAAGCAGATGCAGAGGAGATTATTGAGATGGCTAGTAAGGCCTCAATGGCTGAGCAGGAGAAAATAGTCCGAGAAAATATTCATGTGCAAATCAATAACTTCTGCACATGTACGGATGACATTATTCTCCTTCCTGATCCAAAGAATGTCGACACTGTTAATTCACCTTCAAACGAGAATATTTCTAAACGCAGTGGTCTTGGGCTTTCTATTGGTAGAAGTGCTACATCACATGATCATTGCCCTGGTGAGTCGTAGTATTATTTGCATTCAATTAGAATGATTTTGCTTATATCAGTTACGTGCCATAGAAAACCATTCGATATTAGTTGACGTGTTTATACTGATTTTGCCATTTGGACGTACGTGGCCAGATTAGAAAACCTCCAAAAATTTTGTTCTGTCCTTGCATTTTTTTTGTTTCATTGTCCGTCCCAAAAGATAGTCGGCTTACCATATTAGGCATGTATTTAATTTTTCATTTCCACATACACCCTTAATTAAATGTATCTTGTTATTATACTCCACATCAAATATCTATGTATTGGACATACTTTCGAACAATTTATTAATGAGACAAGGGTATATTTGAAAAATACGAGTAAAATTTAATATGTCAACTATATTAGCCATCATTTTTCAGTTTGTGTGAATATAGCTACCGGACTATCTTTGTGGGCGGAAGGAGTACTTCATTAGATATAGGATTTATTATGTACAAGTTATGGATATGTATAGTTTAGTATGAATGCCAATCTTTGGCATATACTTCTAGAATTTGATTATTGATACATTTTCAGAACAGCTGTGCCGGAAACGAAACCGCTGAAATGTTCTGAGGTGTCGCGGAAACTCAGGGATCACTTCGGTTACACTCTTTAATATCAAGACTTCACAAATTGAGCACGAGGATGCTGGGCAAGGTTTGTAGTATACTCACCAGCATACTACCGTTTCATACCTGGATACCCGAGGGTTGATTTGGAAAATCTTTATTTGATCACAAGGTATGACGGGAATGTAATTAATTAATCCTTATTTCAGCTTTAACCAACCAAAAATGGTCATTTTCTTTTTTTTCTTTTTTTTTATGAAGCGACTCAATTCCATTGACTTGGTTTTTTGGCCACTCCGACCTAGAGCTCCCAAGTTTGACTCCTCTATTTGGGATATTTTGCATTTTATTTTGTAGTGTATTCTCCTATATGAGGGTTTTTGTTGTTGATTTTCTCTTGTATTTATGGGGTTTGTAGTGCTAATTTACTTTGTACTATGTTTCAGTAGGACGACATATATCTAGACGCATTTATACTGTTACAATGCGGATTTGTAATCGTACTCTCAAAACAAAATCAACTTATTTCTTTTATTAACACAAAATTGAAAATATTATTCTAAACTTAAAATTAAAAATTGCAATACGGAACATATCCTAATAATCCATGTGTATGTGATTGTGCAAGCAAGTCCGCCCCCTTTGGATAAAGGAATTAATGAAGAGAAAACTCCATCTGCTTCAAACAGAATGAAAATGTTCATGTGATTTCTGGTACGTACTGATGTGGTATCAGATAGATATTGTAATATAGTACCGGCCGCTGATATGATTTGAGTAAAGTATATGTGCTGATAGTATATCACATTACTACTTGAACATTCCTACCAAAGCACACTATTCGGTTTTTTTTTGGTGTTCAAGTATATACTATCTTTATAAATATCAATTAATTAATAACAAAAATACATAATTCATCATATATAATAATCTCATTCTACAACCAACCCATGTACAAAATTGCAACCTTCCTCGGGAAAACCCTACGAGCTAGCCGAATCCAAGAAACACAAGGTGACCTATAATATATAAGATAGATGTTAAATTGAAAACCTCAATCGATGACTTCACATTATAGAACATGCGTTAACATTTTCATCACTAAAGAGTGTCGAGTACTTCTCGACCGGAGCGTTAGGGCTCGGAAATGCCTGCGCGACGTCTCTAACGTAGCCAGAGGGTGCCCTTTTGTCATAGACTCCAGGAGCATATGGATAGTATGCCAAATTGTATTCAATATATGGCCAAAATTCAGCCCTCTTTCCTGTTCTCTTCACTTTGTTTAACACCTTGTTTGGCTCGACGTATCCGCTTACAACCACCCGGCTTTGCTTTCGGTTTACCTCGACTGATCTTACACCTATTCATAGTTAACCAAAAGCCAAAGAACTCCTAGTTAATTAATTATACATCGATAGTAAGTAACGTCAAAGATTCTTTCGTTTGTGTGATTTATATATGTTAAGCGGAGTAGCTAGCTTAGACTCTTATATATGTGAAATTGATTTAGCACTCGATGTGTGGTACGTTATAGCACTACATGGACATGTGACATGCATGTGGAGTGGCATCAGAACGGGACCCCTTATATATGTATGCATGTGCTAACATGCTTGCATAAGATGATTCCTTAGCTCGGTGCGTTCTTTTTGAATTTCAATTTTCAATTCATTTTTAGTTTTGCATTTTGGAAGTAATTTAAAAAAAAAAGGGATTATTTTCTTTGTTTTAAGTGTTTTTATTTTTTATACAGAAAATATTCATAATAACAAAATGTTATTTTGAGTCTTATTCACCTTTTTTTTTAATATTTTTTGGACGTGTTTAAAATAAAAAATATGGAAGCAAACAAGTTTCCAAATGATAAAGAGAATAGACAGACTTCTAAGCATTTGAGATTATTAACTTTCCATTTAATTAAGGTTTAGCATTTTAGACCAAGATATTAAGAGAGAGATCTACCTTTCATGGAGGAAACTGCATTGCGACTTGATTAGATTCTGTTGTGAAATAAAAATAGATCACGCATGCCAACAAATATGTCACAGAGCAAGTGTCACATTACCTGCATCGGCTTTCGCTTGCTCTTTCTTGTGCTCGTCACGGAAAACACATCTGAAATATGATCGACGAAACCCATATTTCTTTTCTATGAATTCCTTTGTAAATATGTAGGGAGGGAGGGAGGGAGGGAGAGAGGGAGAGATTTGTATGATTTGGTTAATTATATTGGTTCTCTATGAAGTGTGTGTGGGAGTATATATACACACACGAGGGTCGAGGAGTGAAAGAATACACGTATACAGTTGTGTTCAAGTTGTGTGCATTAGATTTGGCATAGTTACCTAATAAAGAAAATGACTTTTGGCTATAAATATATATTATTGAATTAATCATGCAACATGCAATCACCATACTCTGGGGAATAAGTCAAAGACAACTGGGCGGCGCGTTTCCGCTTGCTTCCTCTCCAATTAATCGCTGTTCAAAACTTGGACTACAATGATTTATTTCTTTCCAACCATCGTATTCTAACATTAATAATAATTCAATCAAGGGTAACTTAATTAATCTTAGGCATTCAAGTTTCCAAAGATGACAAGCCACGTATGATATATCATTAAATGTTATACTTATCGTGTCTGTGAGAAAAAACTATATTCTGATTCTGATTTTAACAGAAGAGTTATTATATCCCGTAAGTGTATTGTTAAACCTTTGACAAACTAGATCTATCACTGCAACTTTAACGAGTATATACGTGGCCAAGCTCCAAGTCTCCAATGATAAATCTAACTTTTGAGATGATCTTTAGCTATTTCGTGACTACAAGCTACTTCATTGAAATATAGAAAGATGGAAGTATATGAAAGTTTTGTAACACATTACTCATGCCTGGATGTATTTATGTGACGTGCATGCAGTCATATAGGTGTCATAAATTTATCCTTGAAGTATACGGGTGGATATTTATATAGGCTAATTGAAGACAATCGAAAGGGACCGGATGTTTTAGTTGCATTATTTTCATAGACCATACAATACTACTATGTGTTGTGTTTTGCATGCACACATGGGAATTTAAGTCTTGTCCAAATAGTAATATAACAAGTGTTTGAATATTTAATTTACAATTAATCATATGAAAATTGACGGTCTAAAATTGCTCTTGTTTTCACCATCCAGACTTTAATATCGTTGCACAATCATTTGCATGTGTTGAATTTCTTGTCTGTACGATTCATCAAATAATTTGGATTAATTTTTAGAAGTTTGTCGTGTGCATGATGATATATGAAATGTAAACAATTAACTTCAATTTATATTGACGCGTGTGAATTTTTCTTTTAAATGCCATTTTCTTTAGTTTAAGTATATCTTAAGTATCAGATTTGATCAACCACGCATGGTGACATGTGTTAATATATGTTCATTGTACACATGGTAGAGACTAATGTTCACAATTTTAATAATTTTGGAATATACTGAAAAAGAAAATATCGAGATAAATTAAGAGAAGTTTGATGAGTAGATGTACACGTCTATTCACAATGGTAATGGTGGATTGAATGCATTAATTACCTTTCTAGATATTTTCTTGTTTAGGTCATTAAAGTTTACCTACCGATGCTGTGACTCCAAAGTTTTTAGTAAACCTTTAAGTCAAGGGGAAAAGAGAGGAAAAAAAAAAAGAAAAGAAAAAGTTTATTTGTAGTGGATCTAGAAAATTTTTTTCCACACCGGCTAGAATGAAAAAAAAAAATTCAGTTGGACTAAAGGCATATGCCAAAAAGAGGGGGAAAAACCATGTAAAATTTTTTTTTTGGGGGTGGGGGGGCGGGGTTCAGGCGCTTATGTGGCGTACCAAATAACACGCATATGACGCACCACGTAAGTATTTGGCGGCATAGGTCTGGTGGTAGATATATATTAATGTGTCCATCACTAATATGATATTGACACGTGTTGATAAATTATTAATTTTTCTTGACTAGCATACAGTGCCATTAATTATTAGTAAGTGATACATAAATATCTAGACAATGTGTACATATGAAGTGCAAAATTAATTTGAAAACATAATACTACACATAAGCTCGAAAACAACACGGGTTGGGTAACACAAATTCAAATTTAGAACCGCCAACGTATGGCATTTTGGCTTGATTAATCACTACAAAGCTGTACGCGTTAAGGATTAGATACAATTATGTCATCTTTTTTGTTCTCTTTAGTGCAACTATTTGTTTGAGGACAAAATTTTGAGTGTTGTATACAACTTATTATGTTTGTGGACAACCCATGAGTTTGACTCAAGAGCCAGGGGTTTTCTTATTATTATAAAGCAGTTCACCACATAAGTTATTAGTTATTTTCACCTATTCTATGGGGGTAAATTAAAGTCTACCCTCATCCTACATGGCATGCCATTCATCTTATTAAAAAAAAACAAAAGCAAAAAAAAAAAAAAGGAAAAAGGAAAAGAAAAGAAAGCCCACCCCTCCCCAGCCCCCCAAACAACCCCCACCCCACCCCAACCCAACCCAACCCAACCCAACCAAAGACTGCAACTTCCGGCGGCAATGAACGCCGCTGGAAGTTTTCTTTTCTTTTCCTTTTTCCCAACCCAACCCAACCCAACCAAAGACTGCAACTTCTGGCGGCAATGAACGCCGCCGGAAGTTTTCTTTTCTTTTCCTTTTTCCTTTTTTTTTATTTTTTTAATAAAATGAATGGCATGCCATGGGACATGTTATGTATGATAGGGGTAGACTTTAATCTACCCCATGGGGGGCGACGGGGACGGGGGAGGGGTGGGGAGAGGCCAAGGGGAGGTGTTTCTTTTTTTCCTTCTTTTTTTTTTCTTTTCTTCTTTTTAATATGAATGTCATGCCATGTAGGAGAGGTAGGTGAAAAAAATTACATAAGTCATAACCATGTAATAACGTACAATTACAATCCGCATTTTATAAGTACAAATAGGTATAGATATAAATTTTACACTCGGCATGAAGAAATCTATATCTATTTCTATATCTATCTATATCTACTTAAAAAAAGGATAGTTTCCATTTCACTTTTTCTCGCCTAAAACAACTTGTTAAATTGGGATATCTCATCTTGACTGTTGATTTAATCTACTAATCTGGCCATTGATTTCTATTTTACTTTTTAATTTTATTTACCTTTTTAATTTATTACCAATTTATAGATTCCCTTTTTATCTTTCATTTCCCTTTTTTTTTCATTTCCCTTTTTTATATTATCACTATAGTTTTCAACTTTTAATTTCAATCACCAGATCAGATTTCATTTTATCTAAAAATAACTCTCTTTCTTTATCCACATTTTCCTTCTTTCCTCTAATAGAACTCATTCAATCTAAGAACTTTTTCAAATCTCTCTCAATTTACATTTAAAATTTCCACTTCTTATCTTGAGCAATTTTATTTTGAATCTATTTTCGTAATTTTTTTTGTTTCAATTTATCACATACCATCGAATAACTTCCAGATTAATTCCAATATTCGGCAATGTTCAGATAATTGGACTTGTCATCGAGTCGGAAAAGCTAACAGTTTAAGGGACCGATTTTAATTAAATAATTGAAAACAAAATAAATTTTTACCTAAAATAATGCTAAAATTTTATTTCTTTTTTAAGAGCCATAGAAAATATGACTTTAGGCCTAGAAAGAGAATAACACATTAGTTATTTAGTGAAAATTGAGAATATACACTTATATTAAGCTACTTGGAGAAGGTTTTATAATAGGTCCTTAACTTATGAGCCTTGTATTTTCAAAAAGTTCAAAATTTTAATGTATCATTCTTAAAAAAAAAAGTTTATTGTGAACTGGTGAACCGTATCTGTCTTTATCTCACACCATCAAATTATTTTCAGATTGATTCCAGTATTCGCAAATGTTTAGAAAATTAGATCGGTCATTGAACTGGAAAAGCTAAATGTTTAAGACCATCGGACATATTTTAATTAAATAATTGAAATAAATTAAATTTTACCTAAAATAATGTGGGAAAAAACATTTGATTTTATAATTTTTTGATCTTTACCGTTTAAAAAATGTTGAAATTTTAATCATCTTTTAAGAGCAATTGAAAATGTGACTTTGAGAATAGAAATAGAATCTCACATTGGTTATTTAGTTAAAAAAATTGAGCATGTATGCCTTCATTAAATTATTTGGAAAAGGGTTATGCATAATAGAGTGTGAGAGGGGGGTCTTAGCTTATGGGCCATAAGCTTCCAAAAAGTTTAAAATTTTAATGGATCATTATTGAGAAAAAGTTTATTATAAACTGTATTTGTCTTTATCTCACACCGTGTGATTGTTTTCCAAATTGACTCCAGTTTTCACGAATGTTCAGAAAATCAGACCAATCATCGAACTGGAAACGCCAACGGTTTAAGGTCATCAAACTGATTTTAATTAAATAATTGAAATAAATTAGTTTTACACTAACGGGGCTAGGTCATAGGATAGATTTTAATTAAATAGTTAAATAAATTAGTTTTTACCTAAATCAATGTGGAAAAAAAAACATTCGATTTTATATTTTTTATTTTTACCATTAAAAAAATGTTGAAATTTTATTCCTTTTTTAAGAGTAATTGAAAATATGATTTTGGGCATAGAAAAAGAATTTTACATTAGTTATTTAGTTGGAAAGAATTAAGAATGTATGCATATATTAAATTACTTAGAGAAGGGTTATGTATAACATGGTCTTAACTTATAGGCCTTTAAGCTTCCCAAAAGTTTAAAAATTTAATAAATCATTATCGAGAAAAAATTTATTGTGAACCGTGTCCATCTTTATCTCACACCATCAGATTGTTTTCCGGATTGATTGCAGTATTCACGAATATTCAGAAAATCAGACCAGAAAAGCTGACGGTTCAAAGTCATCGGATCGATTTTAATTAAATAATTGAAGTAAATTAATTTTTACCTAAAATAATGTGGAAAAAAAATTCGATTTTATAATTTTTTTGATCTTTACCGCTTAAAAAAATGTTAAAATGAGAAATCGAAAATGTGACTTTGGAAAAAGAAAGGGAATCCCACATTAGTTATTTAGTGAAAAAATTGAGGATGTATGCCTATAATATGCTACTTTGAGAAGGGTTATGCAAAATAGTACCTTAGCTTATGGGTCTTAATTCCAAAAATTTCAAAATTTCAATGGATCATTATTGAAAAAAAAAAGTTAATTGAGAACCGTATTTGTCATTATCTCACACCGTCTGATTATTTTCGGATTAATTCCAGTATTTGTAAGTTTTCTTCAATATTTTCCTTAGGTTTTTCTAGACTATCTTTTTTATCTTTATTAGTGAAAGATATCGTATTATGGGAAGCACCTTATTTTTTTCTTTACACACACGTAAACGATCAAATATTATAGTTTAAGGGGCTATTAAAAATGTGACTTTGGGTATAGAAAAAGAATCCTACATCGGTTATTTAGTGATAACAATTGAGAATGTATACCTATATTAAACTACTTAGAGAAAGGTTATGCGTAAATAGAGCCTTACCTTATAGGCATTGAACTTCCAAAAAATTTAATAGATCATTATTGAAAAAAGTTTATTGTGAATCGGTGAACCGTACTCGTGTTTATCTCACACCTTAGGATTGTTTTTCAAGTTGGTTCTAGAGAAAGGTTATCCGTCGACCACCTCTTCCAGCCCCATTTGCCAAAACTTCAACCAGAAATCAAACGCCAAAGAACACGCGACTTAACTCGATCGAGCCGTCGCCGGAAAGTTCGAACATTTCTACCGTTCGTCTCTTGGCCCATCGAACCACCACCGTGAACCCACCCTTCGAACCAAGCCATTGCGACCCCAGCCCTCTGCCATACGAACCCAAAGCCACTACTCGAACCCTTCTGCCTGAACCAATCGCACGTCCATCACAATTCACCTTGGGCGAACACCCTCAAACCCACGACCCATCGTCTTGGCTTCAGCCAAACCTTAAACTGTGACTCCACTGTCGTGACCTCCACTACCCTCTGTCTTCCGAGCTCACTAGCGAACCACCCTCGAGCCCTATCGCACACCCATCGCCCTTCCGCTCTGTCTTCGATTTGGGGCGAATTGGGTGTTGGATTAGGGATTTTGGTTTAAGTTTTAATTGAAACCCGATTTGCACACCGGGTCCCCAAGTTTGAGGTTTAGTCGTTTCAGTCCTCCACCAAATTCTAAGCTTTTAATTGGCCTTTATGTTTCACTCCGGTGAAATTGGTACCAAACCTTTTATTCCAGCCGTTTTCAGTCCTTGTAGTTTCACTGATGTTCAAGTTAACCCACAAGTTTTAGTCTGGTTTGTTTTAGTCTCCAGTGTTTTATAAACTCCATTTAGATCCTTAAAGTTTCTATTTTAGCTGTTTAGTCCTCAAAGTTTTGGGAAAACTCTATTCTTGTCCTCAAGGCTTTCAAAGTTTATGATTTAGTCCAAAACTTTCAAAGTTCACGATTTATTTACACTTTTATTCAATTTTAAACATTTTCAAATTTCTAATAGTTAATTATTTATTTGCTAGAAGAGGAGCATAATTTGACTGATTATTGACCGCCCAGTGCTCAAACTCAAAAAAAGAAAGCAAATTTAAAATAGTTTTCCTATTCAAAGTTATTTTCAAAGTTATGTGTGCACTTTTACGAAAAGTATGATGGAATTCTATATTAGGTGATTATTCATGTGCTATATGTGATTTATGGAAACATGGAAAGTATGAGCATAATTAGCTCACCTTAATCGAGATCCTATAGACTTAGCTCGTCATTTTGACGGGCCCACAGACATAGATAATTGCTTGTTGAAAAACAAGCCACAGATGTGTGCTCTTCCGATCTGTACATGTGTTTAAATGACATAATATATATTGCATGTTTTAAAATTGGTGCGCAGAAATCTAGGGTCTGGAGCTGGCAGCGACTCGATCAGCGATGGCGACTGAGTAAAAAGAAAAAAATGATTTGATTTCCCCTATTAGAAGTCATTAGAAGCTATTTAATTGTTATTTCAAAGTTAAGAAGTTGTGTTAATTTTTGACAATGGATTTATTTGGAATTATTTTTGAAATACTATCGTGCTTATTTTAAATAAGAAAAATTTTTTCCGCACTTATTTATATAAATTTTTAAGCTTTCCGCACTTTTAAATGAGATAAAATACATTTAATAGGTTTTTGGGTGCCTAGAACTCGGGGCGTTACAACTTGGTATCAGAGCCCGAGCCTACGTTTCTATAGACTCGCTGAAAGCGTTATTTGGAAAAGAAATTTTTTTTAATGATGACTTGATTGCCACCCGCTGTCGTTCACGCCACCAATTCCAAGTAAAAGTTTGTTTACTACTTTAAAGGAAGTTATATTTTGGATACGATGTTTTCTAGTTATATGTATTTTTTTTATCTGCCTGGAAATTTATGCATGCATATACGAAAGGAAAGGTACATGATATAGACTGGCAGATACCATGGAAAAGTTAAAGTATTCATCGTATCCCAATAAAGAAAGAAAGGTTTTGATAAAGTTTGAGCTGACTATGGGCATAATATAAGCATAAAATGAATTTTAAGAAAGATGTGACCAATGTAAAGACAAAGAAAATTTCTTTCTAAAGTCCTCGAAATATTGTTAAAGGTTATTAAGACCCCAACTAACTGGATCTTGCATAATTGGTTAACAGATATGGCAGAAGATAACAGAAATAGACAGGCTGAGGCAGCTAGATTAGCATATGAGAACTTTGTAGCTGACCCTAACTGGACTAAGGGTGAGCATGTGGGTTGTGTTCGTGCAGTCGTACTCGAGCCATGAACTTCGGATACAAAACAACCACAAGTCGGTCCATTGGACAACTGATAGACACATCTGATGAGGAAGAGCAGACAGAAGCGACGGACATCCACTTTCACCTCCACATGGCTCGAGGTAGGGACATTGACTTTGACCTCTTCTGCGAGGTGCTCTTAGCGCATTAGGAAGCGTATGCGCAGTATGGCGCTGTAGCCTTCCCTGCACCTATACCCATACCCGAGCTAGAGGATGATCCAGAAGAGGATCCGAAAGTGGATCTAGAGGAAGATCCAGAAGAAGATCCCGAGGAGGTGATACCCGAGGAGATTCTTTTGGAGATTCCCGAGGAGATTCCTAATGGGATTCTCGATGAGGAATCAAATGAAGAGTTAGAAGAGGATGAGGAAGTAGAGGCTTTGGAAGACTCTGAGCTAGAAACAACTGCCACATAGGAAGACATACCCCATCTGCCCAAGAAATTTAGGGCGTTGAGCAGTTGGGATAGTGACGACGATGACTAGAGATAGAAGAGGGTTTAGAATAGTTGTCATTGTCCACATTGTATATGCTTCTTTTGAGAGTTGTTCTTTATTCATTCTAATTGTTGAGTACCAGATGCTCCTTTGATGTATTCTCGAAGGATTTTGATGGATAATAATAAATGAAGATTTTTCGTGTTCCTTGAGTTGTTCCTCTTTATCCTCTATTGTGTTGGAATATATATATACACCCTTCAAGTTACTAAAACGTAAACATTTGTTTTGTAAGGAAATGGTGCGCCCAACACAAACTGATGTGCTCCGAGAACTCATTAGGGTCGTGTAGGGTATGGCACAGGCTCTGGCTCCAGCTCCAACTCCAACTCCAGTACCAGCAGCACCATCAACTGCCCCCGTGGTGTCAGTCATCGACCAGTTCCGTTGGCATCAGCCACTGACATTTGACGGTGATGGTGGGCCACTGGCTGTAGATGAATGGATCCGTACAATGGAGAAAATTTTCCTCCACATCTCCTGATCCGAGGATCAGAAAGTCCTGAGCGTGGAATTCAAGTTGGTTGGTGGGGCTGAACATTGGTGGGAGTCAGCGTCCCCTACCAGGACTGATGAGGAACTGTGGAATATGACTTGGGCTCAATTTAAAACTGAGATCACAGACAAGTACTTCCCCCAGGCCCTCCGTGTTCACAAGGAAGTGGAGTTTCTGTAACTGATGCAGGGGAATAAGGACATCACAGCTTATGAGAAAAAATTCAAAGAGCTGCCCCGTTGTGCCCCACACCTGGTGAGCACCAAGCACATGAAGGCCTGGCACTTTGAGATCCGATCTCAGCCCGAGATCCGGCAGATCTTTAGCGCCTTCAATCTCCCCACCTATGGTGAGATTGTGAAAAGGAGCAAACAGTTGCTTACTCAGGAATGAAAATTGAGGGCCAGCTGGCTCAGAAGAATCATGGGAAGAGGTAGTGGTCTAACCAAAGCAAGATCGGAACCATAGGCCAAGACAGTAAAAGAGGTAGTACATTGGGTCAAATAGTGGCCAGGAAAGTGTTGTAACTCCACAGTGCCAAAAATGTAAGAAGCACCACTCAGGCGAGTGTAGAATGAGGCAGAACATCTGCTACCACTGTGGCCAGCCAGGGCACTTTTCCTATGAGTGCAAGAATGGTGGGCCAAGCAAGGGCACAGATCAGGCGAAGAAGGAAAAGGTCAGGATCTTTGCCATGACCCACAAGGATGTCTTGGAGGACCCGGATGTGATAGCAGGTATTCTATCTATCTCTGGCACTCCCGTATATGTTTTGATTGACTCTAGTGCTACGCATTCTTTCTATCTATTGCATGCCTAGCTAGATTGAACATGGTAGAGGAGAAAACTGGCAGCGTACTTGAGGTTACTATGCCATTTAGGTGGATTAATTGATACGTATGAGATAGCTAGGGCAGTACAAATAGACTTTGACGGCATGATAATTAAAGCTGATTTAAATGCGATTAATATGAAAGACTTCGATATAATTTTGAGAATTGACTGGTTAAGCGCTAATCGGACTACCATAATTTGCCACGAAAAAGAAGTGGTTTTTCGTAAGGAGGGAAGTGAAGAGTTCAAGTTTTATGGGTCCAAGATTAAGGCGCTACCCCGTCTTATCTCGGCCCTTCAAGTAAAGAAGTTGCTAGTAAAGGCAGACTGTCAAGGGTATTTGGTTATCCTTCAAGGCAAATCTTCTGAAGATATATTTGGTTAGCTTTCCAGGCAAACCTTCTGAAGATATATCTTTGGAGAGCGTGCCAGTGGTAGGAGAGTACCCCGATGTGTTTCTTGAGGATCTGCCAGGTGTTGTACCCGACAGACAAGTGGAGTTTACCATTGACCTGGTACCAAGAGCCGCTTCTATCTCCAAAGCTCCTTATCAGTTGGCACCGAAAGAGCTGTAGGAGTTAAAAGTTCACATAGAGGAACTTTTTGAGAAGGGCTTTATCCTGCCAAGTGTGTCTCCTTGGGGAGCACTGGTCCTGTTCGTAAAAAAGAAGGACGGGAGTATGAGAATATGTATTGACTATCGAGATCGGAATAAGTTGACGATTAAGAATAAATACCCACTCCCGAGAATTGAAGACCAGTTTAATTAGCTAAAGGGAGCTGCTATATTCTCTAAGATCGACTTAAGGTCAAGTTATCACCAGCTGAAGATTAAGTAAGCAGATATACCTAAAACGGCGTTTAGAACCCTTTATGGGCATTTTGAATTTACCATAACGCCCTTCGGCCTGGCGAATGCCCCTACAGTATTTATGGACTTGATGAACCGTGTGTTCCATGAGTATTTGGATCAGTTTGTTATCGTCTTCATCGATGACATCCGAATATATCTGAAGACCATGTTGGAAACTCTACGGAGGGAAAGATTTTATGCCAAATTCAAGAAGTATGAATTTTGGCTGGATCGCGTAGGTTTCCTAGGTCATGTGGTAACGGCTAGGGGGATTGAGGTGGACTCCGTGAAAGTTGAAGATGTTACTAACTGGTCTTCGCCTACCAATGCCGCTAAGGTGAGAAGCTTTCTAAGTTTGGCCGGATATTATTGGCGATTCATAGAGGGTTTCTCCAAAATAACGGATCCAATGACGCGGCTCACCTGAAAGGGTGAGAAGTTCATTTGGACAGATAAATACGAATAGAGTTTCCAAGAGTTTAAGAAGAGATTGGTTTCAGCACCAGTATTGACGATACCAGATGGCTCTGATGGATATGTGATCTACAGCGATACATCAAAACTGGGGTTAGGATGTGTTTTAATGCAACAGGGTAAGGTGATTGCCTATGCGTCTAGGTAGTTGAAACCTTATGAGGAGAACTATCTGACCCATGATTTCGAACTCGCCGCTGTAGTGCACGCTCTAAAGATCTGGTGTCACTATTTATATGGGAGTAAATGCGAGATTTATACCGACAATAAGAGCCTCAAGTACTTTTTCATTCAAAAGGAGTTAAACATGAGGTAAAGAAGATGGTTGGAACTAGTCAAGGATTATGACTGTGAAATCCTATACCATCCGAGTAAGGCTAACGTAGTCACAGATGCCTTGAGCAGGAAAAACATGGGTCAGTTATCAGCACGCAGTACAGTCCAAGACCAGTTGATTAAGGATTTCGAGAATTTGAGGATTGAAGTAGTTGCACCGTAGAGACCGGGATCGTCTGTGATTGCCAGTTAGACGGTTAAACCAGATTTAAGAAACAAAGTTGTTATGGCACAGAAGGACGATACATTCCTGGAAAAGATAAGAGATGGGGTCGGAACGGAAAGGAGGAAGGGATTCGAAATCTTTATTGATGGTGCTCTTATGTTCAACGGCCACCTTTGCGTGCCCAGAAACAACGAGCTCCGGGACTAGATTTTGATTAAAGCCCATTCCACCATGTATGCTGCTCTTCTAAGAGGTGCTAAGATGTACTGAGACTTGCGCGAAACTTTCTGATGGAGAAACATGAAGGGAAGTATGGCTAAGTTTGTTGTGAAATGCCTGGTGTGCCAACAAGTAAAAGCTGAGCATCAACGATAGTCAGTGTTGCTAAATCCTTTAGAGATTCTCGAGTTGAAATGGGAAAAGATTGCCACAGATTTCGTCGTGGGCCTCCCTAGATCGGCGAGTAAGCAAGATGCCATTTGGGTTATTGTAGACAGACTCACAAAATCTGCTCATTTCCTACCAGTCCGTATGAATCTCCACTTGAATAAGCTTGCTCATATCTACGTCAAGGAAATTGTGAGACTTCACGGAGTGCTAGTATCTATTGTATCGAACAGAGATCCGCGGTTTATGTCAAGATTCTGGAAGTTATTACAGACCGCAATAGGCACTAAGCTGAAGTTCAGCACAGCCTATCACCCCAAACCGATGGACAGTCTGAAAGAACTGTCCAGATACTGGAAGACATGTGTATTGGATATGGGTGGTAGTTGAAAAGCTCATTTACCATTAGGCGAGTTTACCTACAACAACAGTTTTCAGGCAACTATCGGCATGGTCCCATACAAAGCTCTATATGGTCGGCGATGTCGTTCACCAATTTATTGGAACAAAGTCGGCAAGAGGAAGATGTCGGGGCCTGAGTTAGTCAAGAAGACAGTTCGGGCTATCAAGAAAATCAAGGCAGGAATAAAGGTTGCACAGTATCGACAGAAAAGTTACGCCAATCAGAAAAGGAAAAGCATAGATTTCCAAGTTGGGGAGAAAGTATTTCTCAAAGTGGCGGCAATAAAGGGCTTGATTCATTTTGGTAAGAAAGGGAAGTTGAGACCGAGGTACATCGGGTTATTTAAGATATTGGAAAGGGTTGGAGACGTGGCATATCGCTTGGCATTGCCTCAAGAACTTTCGGCAGTACATACCGTATTTCAAGTATCCGTGTTGAGGAAGTATGTTCCCCACCCAAGTCATGTTGTTAATGTTCAGTCAGTTGAGGTACCGGAAGATCTTACTTACGATGAAGCTCTAACTGCCATACTTGACAGAAAAATACATGTTTTGAGAAATCGAGAGATTCCGTTAGTGAAAATATGATGGGGCAGCCACAGTAGCAAAAAGACTACGTGGGAAAGAAAAGAAGATATACTTGAGAAGTATCTGGAACTAACATAACAAGTAAACTAAATTTCAAGGACGAAATTAAATTAAATGGTAAGGGGTTGTAGCGACCGGAATTTTCTTAATTGAAAATTTATGTCTTAAAAGATATTAATTTAAACGTATCGTTACTAGCCTAACCCATTATTTATTTTTAATATTGGTCATGATAAAGATTTAAAAGAATTCGCGTCGCTCGTCTAACTAGTGTTTGACCTAAAAATTAGGAATAAAATTAATTCAAAAACCTTTGAAATCCAAATGTACAAATTTACCCCCTATATTACAGACAATTCTCCCCCAAACCACAATTACCGAACATCAAAATCGAAATAGACGTTAACTCCTTCCTCTTGTTCACATCGTTAACACCTCGATCACAGATCAAGCGTTCAAAATCCAATAGCTCTCTACACCCAAATCGGTTGACTACATCACCCAACCCACCCCCTTCTCTCCCACTTCCATTACTAGCGGAGCAGCCCACTCTCTCTCCTTTTCCCCTTCTTCGATTTCTGTCGGACCACCCACCACCGGCGAAGGAAGCAGAACGCCAAACCTATTCAACGCCGCAGAGAACTCCCAAAAAGCTTAGCTTCTCTCTTGAACAGTCATCCATCCAAGCAGTGTGTTGCCCCTCTTGAACGGTCACCGCTGAAGCTTGCAGGTAAATATCTAAAACTTTGAAATTTCTGCTTAGTTTGGTTTCGTATTCGGCCCGATTTTTATGTAGTTGGCTTTGATTTGTAATTTTCTCTCCCTCTCTTGATTCGACCAAACCCAAGGACGCCTTTGCATCACGGCTGGGGACTGCGCTGGCGGTGGAGACTCAGGTAATTTCTTTCAAACCTTGATTATTGTTTTCAGGGGTGGAACTCAGGTAATTTCCAGCGGTGGTGGAAGGAAACTGATGGTTTTGGAATTTTCTTTATGTGTAAATTCTTGATAGTACCAAATCAAATGTCTGTGCTATGATAATTGATTAATGTTGTAGGGCTGTCGATTTGATGCTCATTCTGTTGTGCCAAATAACAAGAGAAGGCTGTTGCCTAACTTTATGGATGGGTGGTGTTGTGACTTCATTCAATCAAATGTAATGGTAGAAATCTACTTTCTGTAAAAATGCTAATGTGGATGTTGGCATGTGACATTGATTTTGCCTCGAGAAAAGCAGTGGAAGCTTGTAATACTCGATTACCGTTCACTAAGCAATGGAAGCTTGTAATACTCAATTACCGTTCACTCTTTCCCGAGTATTACAAGCTTTTGTTTTTTGTTAATTTATTGGTATAACTGTCATTGCAAAATTTGCGTTAGATGCATATAGACTTTTTGCTGGGCTAGTTAAATTCCCACTACAAATTTTATTTACTACACCACAATTTGTATTCTTACTTAAATAGCCTTAATTGAAATTACTTAAATAACCATATTAATTGCTTAACATAATTATTATCAATTTCTTTCCCAGTTTCCACTACCCATCAACATTCTCTCTCTACTGCAGAATATGTCCCCCGCCCCTCTTTGTTTCTCTTCATCTTCTATGTTTAATTTTCTTCTTCTGGGATTATTTTGGCGGCTTGCCCCTTGAAACACAAAGAATTAAAAATTAAAAAAAAAAAAAGCTTACTCGTTTATTGAGATTAATTATCTGTAAGAGTAGAAACCTGTTGAATCTTCAATCTCTTTCCTACTTTGAAAACATTGGATAGGTTTCTTTGTGAATAATTAGTTCAATCTCCAAACGAAGAGAAAAAAAAAATATCAGAAGAAATTACATTAGAAAATTAGGCCGTCGGTTAAGGTCTTAACGAGACTTTGAATTCGAAATGGAGATGATTTTGGATTGATATTAAGTTTCTTGGAAAGGTAAAAATTAGCAAGAGATTCATGTCATGTATATCTTGTCGTTTTCGCTTGTGATGGTGGATTAGTTGAAAATCTAAATTTGTTTAACTTGTGTCTTTGATATGTGGTGTATGGATAAATTTGTAGAATAATTGAATAATTACCTTTTTAATACAATTAGGTTATATTGGTCAAATTTATGTGGTGAGTGCATTACAAATTTATTTTATTTGTGGTGAATTTAGAATGTGGTGGGGCAATAATATTTTGTAGAGGGAATGTATTACCCTTTTTTGTGGTTAGTCTACTGCAGTAATTATGATAACTAGAAATTATAATCTTAATTGTAGTTGCTTAATGACAATTTCAGCTCTGGGGTTTCAATTCATAGAAAGAATGTTGCATAATATTCACATTTTTGGTTAAGATTCAATACTGATGGGCAACATTAAAGAAGATGTTAAGTCAAATCTTGTCCATTCACCACTTGTCCAATTTTATAAAATATATCATGAAATATTCATCAACTATATATTACCTATTTAAATTGATTAGAAATGTTATTTTCAGTTAGAATGGGAAGTAATTGCAATATTATCAGACCCTTCCGTACAGTCAATAATTAAAAAAACGACCTTAATTTTTTAGTTGATATAGATCTTAATCTTTTTGTGAAATTCGGATTAGGTGAAAAAAGGACACAAGTTTTGTGTGATATATAAAAAAAAAAGAAAGTATATAAAAAAAGAGAACTGTCGAAGAATTTACATACTGAAGCCTAAGACTAAGTCACTTACACAGTTGAAACAAGATTCCATGTATTGAAAGAATCACCTGAACAGAACTCATTGAATCCGCTAACTATAATGCAACTAACAAAGCTTCTCAGTATTCGTTAACCTACCAACTAAATAACATATAGTTTTAGCATGATAGGGAATGTCTGGAAGAATGGACCCATCTGGATCACAGTTGGAAAAGACCTTCTAATGTGAAACTTCTAGGATTTTGTAGATGTAGTATCATATTGTTTTCTCTTTCACTCGCAGATTGAAACCAAATAAATTTCTATACGATTATTACAAGGTATTACAAGCATTATGTTGCTTAAAGATAAACTAACAGCATGGCGTAATTTTAACTAAAATGGAATATGGCTTGTATAAGCAAATATTGATGTACTAATCGGGCTTATTAGAAAGCTAAAACCGGTTATATAGTATCCTATGACGTTATCTTTAAACCACATCATAGGCTAGATGTTTCTACATAATCAACTAAACAGTAATGGTTTTTGATTTTCTTGCTTGTCTTTAATTTTTGAAGTTGAATTTAGCTTTCAATGTCGGTTTGATGCTATGTTGAAAATTAAGTTTCCCAATTCCATGGTGTTACGGATCATATGTATTTTGGTGACTTTTTGATTTTGTTTATTTTTGCTGTGATGGAATATAGACTAACATTGCGCCATAGGTTGAAAACAGCTCGGGCAGATTTTGCAAAACAACGCCTCTTCGGAGCAGCTCTTTTTTGGTCTAACTTAGCCATAAGTAAATGGATATGTACAATAAAACTGTGGCAAATGGTCAAGGTTATTATGTATCATGTACATTAACTCGAAGTATGTGTACATACTAGTACATAGTGCTTTGTAATACTTATCGTCTTTCTGTACATATGGAAACACGAGGATCTGTAATTAGGTGCAGTTGGAACAATCTGTAATAAAGGGGAAACTCTGCCAAAATTTCTGCAAACGTTTTGTTCGATATGTCATCGTTTAAATTTTTTGTTCAAAGGTTTGTGAATACTACAGGGATGCGTAAGTATATATCATAGGATAACCGATGGCAAAACAATGGAAAATACGTTTTCATTTTAGGAAAACTTGTCCATGCGAAACACCACAAACAAAGTGGGTGTGGTAGAGAAGAGCATTACTAACTCCCTGTGCAAACATTTTTGGTGACGTAACATAGTTTAAATTTTTTGTTATCAGGTTCGTGAGAACTAAAACGATGCGTAAGCTCTTTTGCATAGAATAATTGATGGCAAAATCATGGAAAACATGTAATCCTTTTGGGAAACTTGTCCACGCAAAAAGCCTTCACTGTAGAATTGATGCCTCGAAATTGTGCTTCTTCAAAACTAGACTGGAAACTAAGCATACAAGGTATCAAAACCCTAATAGAAAGAATAAATTTCATGCCTTAACTTACGGGAAACAAACTCAAGAAGCATCGCCATCACTGCACATATGCTGTTATAGCGAGATATACACGGCATGAGTCTGTGATGACCTTAAAAAAGTCTAAATTTTATGAAACTTGACACTCATGACCCCACCGTGTCCACTTGTGTGTTTCCAGTGTGTTTCTCCACTTTGGATGAGCGAACACATGAGTTGTGGACATCACGTGACGTAAAGTCATGTTTAACACCCTGTATATGTAAATGCCCCCTCCTCGGGCTCGAAAGAGTTAATCGAAGCTCGGTTCAGCAGAAAGGCCATGTGAGTGCATTCCGGTAAAAGGAGGGCCCGAAAATCCAGAAGGATCACAATCACGGCACCTACGCCGTTATAGCGCCATATTCGCGGCATAAGGCCGTTATCGCCTTAACGAAGTCGAAAACTCGTGAAACTTAACAATGGTGACCCTACTGTGTCCCCTTGTGTGTTTCCAGTGTGTTCAATGACGGTAGATGAGCGAACGGATGAGATGTGGACATCACTTGACAATATACATCACATAACGTGACGTTAAGGCATGTTTAATATCCTATATGTGCAAATGCCCCCTCCCCGGGCTCGAAGGAGTTGATTGAAGCTGGGTTTAGCAGAAACACCATATGAAAGCATTCTGGTAAAAGGAGGGCCTGAAAATCAAGAAGGATCACCATCACTGCACCTATGCCGTTATAGCGCCATATTCGCGGCATGAGGCCGTTATCGCCTTAACAAAGTCGAAACTTTGTGAAACTTGACAATGGTGACCCTAACGTGTCCCCTTGTGTGTTTCCAGTGTGTTTAACGACTATAGATGAGTGAACAAATGAGATATGGACAGCTCTTGACAATACACATTACTTAACGTGACGTTAAGTCAGGTTTAACACCCTATATGTGCAAATGCCCCCTCCCAGGCTCGAAGGAATTGATCGAAGCGGGGTTCAGCAGAAACGCCATATGAATGCATTCTGGTAAAAGGAGGGCTCGAAAATCAAGAATGATCGCAATCACTACACTTATGCCGTTATAACGCCATATTCGCGGCATGAGGCCGTCATTGCCTTAGCGAAATCAAAACTTTGTGAAACTTGACAATGGTGACCCCACCATATCCCCTTGTGTGTTGCTAGTATGTTCAACGACTATGGATGAGCCAACGAATGAGATGTGGACATCACTTGACAATATACGTTACATAATGTGACGTTAAGTCATGTTTAGCACCCTGTATGTTCAAAATGCCTCACCCTTTAACTTGAAAGAGTTGATCCAGGTTGGGTATAGTGGGAAATCTTTGTAAGCGCATCCTGGAATGAGGGCCCTAGAATTATGAAGGATCACCATCACTGCACCTATGCAGTGATAGCGCTATAACTGTGGCATGAGTCCGTTATGGCCTAAACCAAGTCGAAATCAAATGTATCTTGATATCTTCATCCATACCACGTCCCCATGCATATTTCAAGTGCGTTTAGTGAGTTTAGAAGTGCGATCAAAGGAGTTATGTGTGATAAGTGTTCACAAGTTTTTCTCATAATGATATTTCCCACGCAAAATCTTTCCATCGAAGGTTGCTATGAATTAATTTCCCATGCAAGATTTCCACCGTGAATAATATATTTCCACCCTTCACCTTTGACGTCTTGGGTAAAAGACAAATGACTTTGCCATTGCACAGTTTCCTTGGTCTTTGATCTCTCAATGGCATGATTGGCTTCCTAATTTTTTTTATTTCAAAACAGAAGGAATTTCTAGCTTCCATATTACTTATTTCACAAATTTCTTTCCAAGAAACTAAAGCCAATGCAAATTCATATCAATGTGCAGTATTTTCTCTCTCTGGTTTCTACATATTATTACAATATTTTTTTTTTCTTTTTTTTGGGAGGGGTGGGTGGGGAAAGATGTACAGAAAGGATTTTTTTCCCTACCAAAAACAACTTAGAATAAAGACCCAGGCATGTTCAAAGATAAGATGAGCTAGTAGAAAGATCCAAGTCAGCAGCAAATCACGCTGCAATCAGCCTCTGAATATCCTTCTCTCTTTGAAAAGGTGATGTTGTTGGCGGATATCTCTCGACCACTTTACCATTTTTGTCTACCAGGAATTTCTCAAAATTCCATTTAATAAAATCACCTAGAAATCCTCCAGCAGCTGACTTCGGGAACTGATAAATTGGGGCAGTACTTGGTCCATTCGCGTCAGCCTTATCAAAGATTAGGAATTCTGCTTTGAACCGTGTACATGCAAATTGCTTGATTTCTGGATTTGATCCTGGCTCTTGGCCACCAAACTGGTTACAAGGAAAAGCTAAAATTTCAAATCCTTGTGTTTTGTACTATCATAAAGATGAGAAAGTTCTGTGTAGTTTGATGATGTTAAACCGCACTTTGACGCGACGTTTACATTTACAATAAGGAGAACTTTTCCTTTAAATTTGCCAAGTGAAACATCCTTCCCATCAATATCCTGTACAGTAAAATCATGAATAGTCTTCTCCGTAGCAGCTCTGGCATAAATCATGGGAGAAGATGGAGATTTTGAGACAAACCCAGAAATATTTGAGGCCTGAGCTGAGAATCCATGTTGAAGAAATGCAGATTTAGACGACCTAAATTTGGGTAAAGCAAGAATTGGCACATAAGAAGAATCTGAGCTTGACTGCAGTTTTGCGTGTGTAAAACCATGCAACGAAGATGAGAAAACTGGTGAAAATGCCACGGAAACCATTTGTTGAGTATCCTCTATGATTGGCTTCCTTCTTATTCTTTGATCTACCAATCTTCCTGCCGAGGAGGAGGCCAAACTTCATTGATGTAAGAGGCCCTAATGCAATTAACATTGGCCTGACTGCCGAATGGAACTCCTCAAGATGTTGATACTTATCCACTATTCTATGGCAAGTGTTGAAAGTACTAGTTCAACTTCTGCTGGGTCCGCCAAGAGGCTGCTGTTTTCATCCCCAAATGTAATCTACCGGGGAAATTGACTACAAGGCAGCCGCTTGGCAGTACCTGACAAATTCTTCCAGTCGACCACTCCCACCTCTTTTCCGAAGCCAGTCAATTTTGGGGCTAAAAGCCATTGATTTCAGCCTGACAAACCACCCCCCACACAGTAAGGCTTTGCCATTTGGAACTCCAAGTAGTTGCCCCTCCATAGTCTCCAGTCTTATAAATGCAACAGCCACGCTTCCATTACGAGTTATTGAGTGAAGAACGCTCACCGGTTCTGTCTTCTTTCTTCAGACGAACCCAATCTCCCGCAACCATTTTGAGAAGATCATGTTGCCATTTGTTTCATCAACTTTTCTTTGAAGACAGCTCAGCTCTTCCAATTTCACGCCAATTTGCCCTGCTCTTGGTGTTTCCCTCCGTCTGCCAGACGTTATCTTCATTTTGGGGATGAAAAGGAGTCAACGCCTGGGGTGGGTTAGCTGAGGGGTGGATATAGGATATTTATTTACTTTTTGGTTTTTTTTAATTGGCTAACCAATTTGGACAAAAGTTATAGAACTTCCCCTTTTTAAATAAAAGTTTTTTTTGACATCTTGTTTTAAACAAAACCCCCAATTTTATTCTTGTTTAGCCATGTCATTTAAGCTCATTTTAAGGCCCAAATTCGAGTTTGAGCCAAGCCAAACATAGCCTAAAGACTCCTTCAACCCTCATTGACTGAAATTTCAATAGATTTGGTTAACTGAAACTAACGTTGTTGCTGCCTTTGAGAATCAGATTTCTTTACCATTGCCAAACTGAAATTTAACCATATCTCCCCAAATCCCTCAAGTATCTCCCCTCAATCTCCTCCACATCCATCTCTATTGCCTATTAAATCCAAACGGTTTGCACTCATCATCTCAACAAAGCAATCTCAGAAAACAGAATCATTTCACGCACAAAGTTCCCTAATTCTCTGCCAAAAACACAAAACCCAGCAAGCAAACACACGCGTTCAGAAACTCATTCACAGAGATACACAACTCGGTTCCTGCCAATTCACGTTCCAAACCCCGCTGCATTTACGCATCCATACATACGCACACAGAATTCCCAAAACCAACACAGTTTTTACTAATTACATTCTACAAATCGTGCAGAAATTACACCAAAGAAATTCCAAGCCTTCTTTACAGTTATAGGAAGGTATACACATATACATACACTGGAAATTTCATCTACACCTACACATACACACAAACATTCATACACAATCAGGTATACACCGATAAACGAACACACACACAAACACTACACCGCAGCCCCTGCTGCCACCCGATTCCTCCATCAACCAGCCACCGTCGACCACCGCTTCCAGCCCCATTTGCCTAAACTTCAACCAGAAATCAAAAGCCAAAGAACCTGCGACTTACCTTGGTCGAGCCGTCGCCGGAAAGCTTCAAACCTTTCCGCCATTCGTCTCTTGGCCCATCGAACCACCACCGCGAACCCATCCTTCGAACTAAGCCATCCGACCCCAGCCCTCTGCCATACGAACCGAGAGCCACTACTCGAACCCTTCTTCTCGAACCAATCGCACGTCCATCGCGATTCAACTTGGCCGAACACCCTCGAACCCGCGACCCATCGTCTTGGCTGCGTTCGGCCGAACCTCAAACCGCGACACCACCGTCGCGACCTCCACTGCCCTCTGTCTCCCGAGCTCACCAGCCCCTCGAGCCCTATCGCACACCCATCGCCCTTCCGCTCTGACTTCGATTTGGGGCGAATTGGGTGTTAGATTAGGATTTTGGTTTGAGTTTTAATTGAAACCCGATTTTCACATCAGGTCCCCAAGTTTGAGGTTTAGTCGTTTCAGTCCTCAGCCAAATTCTAAGCTTTTAATTGGCCTTTATTTTTTGTTCCTGCGAAATTGGTAAGATCGATTTTATTCCAGCCGCTTTTAGTCCCTGTAGTTTCACTGATGTTCAATTTAACCCATGATTTTCAGTCTGGTCTGTTTTAGTATCTAGTGTTTTGATAAACTCCATTTAGATCCTTATAGTTTCTATGTTATCTATTTAGTCCTCAAAGTTTTAGAAGATCTCTATTCCAGTCCTCAAGGTTTCCAAAGTTTATGATTTAGTTCAAAACTTTCAAAGTTCACGATTTATTTACACTTTTATTCAATTTTAAGCATTTTTAAATTTCTAATAGTTAATTATTTATTTGCTAGAGATGAGCATAATTTGACTCATTATTGACCGCACAGTGCTTAAACTCAAAAAAGGAAAGCATTTAAAGTAGTTTTCTTATTAAAAGTTATTTTCAAAATTATGTGCGCAGTTTTATGAAAAGTATGATACAACTCTATATTATACGATTATGCATGTGACGTATGTGATTTATGGAAACATGGAAAGTATACGTATAATTAGCTCACCTTAATCGGGAGCCCACAGACTTAGACATAGATAATTGCTTGTTGAAAAGCAAGCCACAGGCATAATTTGTAAGTATACATGTATTTAAATGACATAATATGTATTGTATTTAAAATTAGTGCGCAAGAATCTACTGAGTATTTCTTCGAAACACTCATTTTTTATTTCTAAACACTTCAGGATCTGGAGCTGGCAACGACTCGATCAGCGATGGCAATTGAGGAAAAAGAAAAAAATGATTTGATTTCCCCTATTAGAAGTCATTAGAAGCTATTTAATTGTTATTTTAAAGTTAAGAAATTGTGTTAATTTTTAACAATGTATTTATTAGGAATTATTTTTGAAATACTATCGTGTTTATTTTAAATAAGAAAAATTTTTCTCACACTTATTTATATAAATCTTTAATCCTACACGACGCTCTTCCGATCTGATAGAATAGATTTAGTAGCGTCTTGGGTGCCTAAAACTCGGGACGTTACATTTATTATGAACCGGTAAACCGTATTCGTCTTTATCTCACATCATCGGATTGTTTTCCGAATTGGTTCAAATATTAGCCAATTCCTGATGTTTCCAATTAACTTGGTTGTGATGGTTTAGTTTTTCAAACACTGAAAAATTAGATATTATTAATACATATTACAAAATTTAAAAAAAAAAACAAACAGGGCAATAAATCACATATGCATTTTATAGAATAACTTAGTGTTTATCCATAGACAATTTTATATTGATATTTTGAGGGTTATAAATTGAAAATATTTGAAAAATTATGATCTATGTTAAAGATGGTCAAACGATAAATTATATTATAAATGTTGTAATACATTTATTATCGTTCATCATTTACTCTAGTTATATTTATCGGATGTAACATATTTTTCTGTACGTTATGCATTGCAGATTAATACAAACGCTAAAATTTTGCTTCAATGTTTTCCTTAAGTTTTTTTTCGTGTAAGCCACTTTTCGTCTTCATTAATGAAAGATATCGTATTACAGGTAGCACATATATTATTTTTCATTACACCACACATAAACGATCAAGTATTATAGTTTAAATCTTTTTTATACAATCATGTTTAATCTTCTTGAATTACTTATATTATCTGGTATTATCATTTCGTAAACTAGTTTACAATAAATAGAAAGAAATCTATAATAATAATAAGTAAAACAAACCCATATTGGGGAATCGAAGATGCCAAGCCGAGTTTTGATCAAGTGCCATAAGTCTAGTGGGATTATCTTGCCAAACGCACACGAAGCCGGTAATAATTGGATAATTCATGTGTATAACAACTTACATGAAACAACCCACATGTGAATTGTCTAATTATTACCCTTGATGTGTATCTTTAGTGAGATAGTCTCGTCAGATGTCTAGCGGGTGATCAATTTCAATACCGAGACTTCAACTTAACCCTCTAACCAAACTGATTATGCCTCATTGGCAAGGTTCCTTTGACTGCTCGTTATAAAAATTGTACTTTTTAGGGTAATTTTCACTTTAAGCCCTCAACCTTTTAATTTTGTATCAATTTAGTACACATTCTTTTTTTTAGCCTACTAAGTCATTAACATTTCATTAATTATCGTATTATGTTCTCAACGTTATCTCCAACCTTTCAATTTTCACTATTAGCCCCATCAAAGTGACTATTTATACCCTTGATTTTTTATTTCCACTATAGGTTTCCAACCTTTTTAATTTTTATAGAATTTTGTACTCATTTTTTTGGGCGCATAGGAACTCCAACTTTTCATTTTTTACTATGTTATATCCTCATTAACACTTTTCATACCTAAAATTTTAAATTTTACTATTAATACCTTTAATTATTTAAATAAAAAATATAAAATAAGAAGTCCACCAACTCCAATTCACTCTTATATAATCCAATGATAACAGTCGAAAATAATGATAACAAAAAAATCGATCTATAATGGTCTTGATAGATATCAAATTCGCGTCGAAGAAAGTTTTCGATCTAAGTATCAACTTGACAAATCAAATCCGATTTCTTAATCTACTACAAATCACATGGTGGATACAGATTGGTAGATCCACCCCAAAAAAATTGACTTTTGATTTACAAAAAATAAGCATAGCGATGATAATTTACTTTAATTTTATTTCTTATCTCTTTTTGTGATTTTTGTGATTTTCACCCTAATTTGCTTCCGATTTGTTATCCGTCTCAATCCGATCTGATCTGCTAATTGTGGATCCACAAAAAATTATAATTAGCACATTAAGGTTTGATTTCATTTTTGTAATAGAAAATAATTTTTTTATCCACCATAATCCATATCTTCTACGTAATATGTGATGAATCAAAAACTCGATCTAATTTGTTACAATGACTCTCGGATTGAAAACTTTTTTTTTTACGAGGATTAAGTATCCATCAAGTTTGGTGTAGATTAAATTTTTTTTATTGATCATTAGAGGCTAAGCTATGTAGAGTTCTTATTTTATATTATTCTTTATTTTTTATTTTTATTTAAATAATTAAAGGTATAATGATAATTTTAATATGAACTAAAATTAGTAATTGAAAGGGTAAGGACGAAAGGTGTTATCAAGGAAATAAGACGACAACAAATGAAAGGTTAAAGGTTCTATATGTCTAAAAAATAATAGGGATTGTATAAAAATTGAAAGGTTGGAGACGTATAGTGGAAAAAAAGAATTAAAGGTATAATAGTCATTTTGATAGGGGTTAATAATAAAAATTGAAAGGTTGAGGACAAAAGTAATGTTGGAGACATAATATGATAATTAATGAAAGGCTGTGGACTTAGTAGGCCCAAAAAAAGAATGGAGACTAAATCAATACAAAATTGAAAGGTGAGGAACCTAGAGTAAAAATTAGCCTACTTTTTATAATACATTGCGATATTTTAACTATTTCTCATTTAGAGCATATATCTAGTATGAGGAGAGGGGGGGGGGGGGGGGGGGGGGGGGGGGGGGGGGGGGGGGGGGGGGGGGGGGGGGGGGGGGGGGGGGGGGGGGGGGGGGGGGGGGGGGGGG